>APFE030940033.1:0-54668 GCA_000404065.3 Pinus taeda
AGGCGACATGCTGTGTATGAGTCAAGGCCACGTGCTGTCATTATTTCTTTGAATAATTCATTATACAGGATACCAGAGGTAGCCCCACCTACCGCCACATCTTTGATCACTGCTAAGAAAGGTAGCAAGCTCATCTTCTAGACCAGGAAATTCATCTATCTGGTTCACTCCCAAAGTAAGGGGAAGATTGTCACCACATCCATGACCCTCACGAATGGTTCCTCCATGCAGTAGCAGCAACAAAGGGATACGGTCATGAAAAGACACAGGAACAACTTCTCCTCACCCACAGTGGTAGGACACAATTTTCAGGTGGGCAACAAAGTTTGGTTACATCTGCATAGAGAGCACCTTACTAGAACCCATCAGAAACTTAGGCGACTCTGACATGGTCCTTACATCAGTACCAAGGCTACGGGAAACAATGCTTTGAAACACAACCTTCCTCCATTCCTTGGCTTGCATAGAGTGTTCAATGTGGACCGTCATCGACCATGCTTCCCAACATTTTTGGACATATCAGAGATTGCAGAACAACTCACCAGAGACCCACCTCAGCAGAATCTTCCTCATCTCAGGGAGGAACTCAATGCAATGGGGACCATTGCTTCCTAAAGGGGGAGGAATGATCTAGGTGGATGTTGGTGGCCACCCACCTAGCCCATTTGGAACCCCACAACTGTCTCTTTCAGTTTTTTCAGTTTCCTAAATTGTAGCACAATTTACTATTTTTAGTAGTTTTTCGGGTCCTGAACTTTCAAAGTCGTTTTGAGGCTCTAAACGACGTTTTTTAGGAAATATGGGGGAAACATGGGTCCATGGACCGATATTTCCCTTCACAATGTGGTAGTGCTCGGATAGATCTTTCTAACAAGCTATTGTACGCGCCAAACGAAGATAGTATGCCAAAGTTACAACCTCGGGAAGTTGATGTACCAATTTACCCAAACGGGGCCCACAGTTTGGCATTTCATCTTCTAGGGTTAGGTATTGGAATGTTAAGGGTTTGCCATTGTTTCTCAACAATAAATAGGCCTTGGAGCCTCATTGTAACACAATTCAGAGGCATGTATTCACCACATCTCTTCTTAGAGATAAGTTACCATCGCCCTAGCTGGTTTATTTCCATTACTGTTTGTAAGCATATTTCAGTATTTTACATTAATGAAATGAAGTATTATTTCCACTGCATATCTATTTTTATGGTTAACTATGTAATTTGTTGCGTTCCTGTTTAGGTCCAGATCAGTGGTATCAGAGCGGTATGCTTTTTCTTTGTTTTTCTTTGCATGTCCCCAACGAGGTTGGGATATAAGGAGTTAGGGCTTGAATTGGTCGAACCTTTGCAAGACCAGCCTCACAAATCTCGACGGCCTCCCATGGCAGATGAGAAGAAAGATAAGGGGTCAGGAGATCCTATCAAAATCTTGCTCGAAGAAGCCCTTGAGCGACAAAGGAACATGATGATGCACAACTTTGTGCAAATCCTTAGGCGACTACCCAAAGGTGACGCATCAGCTTCCAACAGCTACTTTGGAAACGCCACGCCTTTTAAGGTACAAGTTAATTTTGAAATCCCCATATTCAAGGGTCAAATAGACGTAGATGCTGTAGATAAATGGTTAAATCTGCTAGAAGGATATTTTTCTGTTCATGAATTTTCAAGTCGGGAAAATATTGTTTTCGCTCTTCACAAAGCAGCCCCCCACGTCAAGGATTGGTGGGAAACCTACTGTGTGCAGAAGGATGAAAGCACAGGTTCACTATTTTCATCCGCACCCACTTGGGATTCATTACGAGATGCCATCAAGGAGCAATACTACCCTGTCAAAAGCTATGAGGACAAATACATCAAATAGACCACACTGTAGCAGGGACGAGACCAAGATGTGTCGGAGTTCACAAACATTTTTCATACCCTTCGTACACAGTTGGGTATTAAAGATTCTGAGCAAGGATCAGTACTACCCTGTCAAAAGCTATGAGGACAAATACATCAAATGGGCCATACTGCGTCAAGGATGAGTCCAAGATGTGTCGGAGTTCACAAACATTTTTCATACCCTTTGTACATAGTTGGGTATCAAGGATTCTCGGCTGCATCTGGTACTCAAATACCGCGGCTGCCTACACAGATATATCCAGGAAGAGATGGAGTTCTTGAACATCTCCTCACTCGGCACAACATACCGATACGCTGTCAAAATCGAGCAAAAGTTGAAATAGAAGAAGCGAGAGTTTGGATCTGCAAAGCTGAAGTCCAGAGGACAAAGCCAAGGCGAGGGGACCCAAGATAACCCCTTCAAGCCACAAGAAAAGAACAACACCACGAAGCCGAGGAAGGACACAGGAAAGTGGTATGATTTCTGCAAGAGTCCCACTCATAACACAAGTGAGTGTCGAACCAAGCAGTCGCTGGTGGCTGAGTTGAAGGCTTTCGAATCAGATGCATGTTCCAACCCTGAGCGAGAATTTGACAAGGGGAATGGCAAAGGGAAGTAGATCATTGATGCGGATCCTAGCACCATTGTTGCCACTGTGAAGATCTAGAAGAATGAGCCCGAAGACCCAGAGGAGGGGAGCATCTTTTCCACTCACAGATGTGGGTGAAGGGTTCGCCAGTGCAATTCATTGTCGATAGTGGCAGCCAAAAGAACCTTATTTCAACAGAGGTCGTCAAGCGATTGGGCCTACCGACTACACCACACCCACAGTCGTACAATATTGGGTGCCTTCATGAAGGATGAGATCTCAAAGTTCGCCAGCAGTGTCACCTTCCCTACAACATCAAGCCCTTCACAGACGAGGTATTGTGTGATGTTACACCTCTGGATGTTTGTGATGTATTATTAGGCCAACCATACTTGTGGAGGCGACTGCTGTGTAAATGAGTCAAGGCCTTGTGTTGTCATTATTTCTTTGAATAATTCATTATACAGGATACTGGAGGTAGCCCCACCTACTGCCACATCTTTGATCACTGCTAAGTAAGGCAACAAGCTCATCTCCCAGACCAGGAAATTCATTTGTCTGGTTCACTCCCAAAGTAAGGGGAAGATTGTCACCACATCCATGACCCCCGCGAATGGTTCCTCCATGCAGCAGCAACAACAAAGGGATACGGTCATGACAAGACACAAGAACAACTTCTCCTCACCCACAGGGGTACCACACAAGTTTCACGTGGGCAACAAAGTTTGGTTACATCTGCATAGAGAACGCCTTACCAGAACTCATCAGAAACTCAGGCGACTTCGACATGGTCCTTACACCAGTACGAAGGTTACGAGCAACAATGCTTTGAAGCACAACATTCCTCCATTCCTTGGCTTGCACCGAGTGTTCAATTGGACCGTCGTCGACCATGCTTCCCACCATTTCTGGACATATCAGAGATTGCAGAACAACTCACCAGAGACCTAGCTCAGTAGAAGCTTCCTCATCTCAGGGAGGAACTCAATGCAATGGCGACCATTGCTTCCTAAGGGGGGAGGAATGATCTAGGTGGATGTTGGTGGCCACCCACCTAGCCCATTTGGACCCCCACAACTGACTCTTTCAGTTTTTTCAATTTCCTAAATTATAGCACAGTTTACTACTTTAGCAGATTTTCAGGTCTTGAACTTTTGGAGCCGTTTTGAGGCTCTAAACGACGTTTTTTGGGAAATCTGGGGGCAACATGGGTTGACGGACCAATGTTGCCCTTCCCAAAGTGGTAGTGCTCAGATAGATCTTTCTAACGAGCTATTGTACATGTCAAACGAAGATCGTATGCCAAAGTTACGACCCCAGGAAGTTGATGTAGCAATTTATCCAAACGGGGCCAATAGTTTGGCGTTTCATCTTCCAGGGTTAGGTTTCAGAATGTTAAGGGTTTTCCATTGTTTCTCAACAATAAATAGGCCTTGGAGCCTCATTGTAACACAGTTCAGAGGCATGTAGCCACCACATCCCTTCTCAAAGATAAGCTACCATCGCCCTAGCTGGTTTATTTCCATTACTGTTTGTAAGCATATTTCAGTATTTTACATTAATGAAATGAAGTATTATTTCCACTGCATATCTGTGTTTATGGTTATCTCTGTAATTTTTTGTGTTCCTGTTTAAGTTTGGATTAGTGGTATTAGAGCAGTCTGCTTTTTCTCTGTTTTTCTTTGCATGTCCTCAACAAGGTCGAGATATAAGGAGTTAGGGCTTGAGCTGGTCGAACCTTTGCAAGACCAGCCTTGCAAATCTCGACGGCCTTCCATGCTGGATGAGAAGAAAGACGAGGGAGCAGGAGATGCTATCAAAATCTTGCTCGAAGAAGCCCTCGAGCGACAAAGGAACACGATGATGGACAACTTTGTGCAGATCCTTCAGCGGCTACCCAAAGGTGACGCATCGGCTTCCAGCAGCTACTCTGGAAAGGCCACGCCTTTTAAGGTACAAGTTAATTTTGAAATCCCCATATTCGAGGGTCAAATAGAGGCAAATGCCGTAGATAAATGGTTAAATCTGCTAGAAGGATATTTTTCTATTCATGAATTTTCAAGTTGGGAAAATATCGTTTTCGCTCTTCTCAAAGTGGCCCCCCATGTCAAGGATTGATGGGAAACCTGCTGCGAGAAGAAGGATGAAAGCACAAGCTCATTATTTTCAGCCGCACCCACTTGGGATTCATTTCGAGATGCCATCAAGGAGCAGTACTACCCTGTCAAAAGCTATGAGAACAAATACATCAAATGGACCACACTGTGGCAGGGACAAGACCAAGATGTGCCGAAGTTCACAAACATTTTTCATACCCTTCATACACAGTTGGGTATCAAAGAGTCTCAGAAAGGAGTAGTACTACCCTGTCAAAAGCTATGAGGACAAATACATCAAATGGACCACATTGCGGTAGGGACAAGACCAAGATGTGCTAGAGTTCTCAAACATTTTTCATACCCTTCATACATAGTTGGGTATCAAAGATTCTGAGCTGCATCTAATACTCAAATACTGCAGCTGCCTACATAGATACATCCAGGAAGAGATGGAGCTCTTGAACATCTCCTCACTTGGCACAACATACCGATACGTTGTTAAAATCGAGAAAAAGTTTAAACAGAAGAAGCGAGACTTTCGATCTACAAATCTGAAGCCCAAAGGACAAAGCCAAGGTGGGGTGACCCAAGATAACCCCTCCAAGCCGCAAGAAAAGAACAACACCACGAAGTCGAAGAAGGACACAAGAAAGTGGTGTGAGTTCCACAAGAGTCCCACTCATCACACAAGTGAGTGTCGAACCAAGCAGTTGCTGGTGGCCGAATTAAAGGCTTCTGAATTAGATGCATGTTCCAACCCTGAGCCAGAACTTGACAAGGGGAATGGCAAAGGGAAGCAGATCATTGATGCAGATCTTAGTGCCACTGTTGCCACTACCAAGATCCAGAAGAATGAGCCCGAAGACCCAAAGGAGGGGGAGCATCTTTTCCACTCATAGATGTGTGTGAAGGGTTTGCCACTGCAATTCATTGTCGACAGTGGCAACCAAAAGAACCTTATTTCAACAGAGGTCATGAAGCGTTTGGGCCTACCGACTACACCACACCCACAGCCGTACATTATCGGGTGGCTTCATGAAGGAAAAGATCTCAAAGTTCGCCAGTAGTGTCACCTTCCCTACAACATCAAGCCCTTCATAGACGAGGTATTGTGTGATGTTACACTTTTGGATGTTTGTGATGTATTATTAGGCCAACCATACTTGTGGAGGCGACATGATGTGTATGAGTCAAGGCCTCGTGCTGTCATTATTCCTTTGAATAATTCATTATACAGGATACCGGAGGTAGCCCCACCTACCGACACATCTTTGATAACTACTAAGAAAGGTAGCAAGATCATCTCCCAGACCAGGAAATTCATCTGTCTGGTTCACTCCCAAAGTAAGGGGAATATTGTCACCATATCCATGACCCCCGAAAATGGTTCCTCCATGCAGTAGCAACAACAAAGGGATACGGTCATGATAAGACACAGGAACAACTTCTCCTCACCGACAGGGGTACCACACAAGTTTCAGGTGGGCAGCAAAGTTTGGTTACATTTTCATAGAGAGCGCCTTACCAGAACCCATCAGAAACTCAGGTGACTCTGACATGGTCCTTACACCAATACCAAGGCTACGGGTAATAATGCTTTGAAGCACAACATTCCTCCATTCCTTGGCTTGCACCGAGTGTTCAATGTGGACTGTCGTCGACCATGCTTCCCACCATTTCTGGACATATCAGAGATTGCAGAATAGCTCACTAGAGACCCAGCTTAGCAGAACCCTCCTCATCTTAGGGAGGAACTCAATGCAATGGGGACCATTGCTTCCTAATGGGGGAGGAATGATCCAGGTGGATGTTGGTGGCCACCCACCTAGCCTATTTGGACCCCCACAACTATCTATTTTAGTTTTTTCAGTTTCCTAAATTGTAGCACAGTTTATTATTTTTAGCAGTTTTTTGGGTCCTGAACTTCTGGAGCCATTTTGAGGCCCTAAATGACGGTTTTTTGAGAAATTTGGGGGTAACATTGGTCCATGGACTAATGTTTACCTTCCCAAAGTGGTAGTGCCTGGATAGATCTTTCTAACGAGCTATTGTACGCATCAAACAGAGATCGTATGCCAAATTTACGACCTCCAGAAGTTGATGTACCAATTTACCCAAATGGAGCCCACAGTTTGGCGTTTCATTTTTTAGGGTTAGGTTTCGCAATGTTAAGGGTTTTCCATTGTTTCTCAACAATAAATGGGCCTTGGAGCCTCATTGTAACACAATCGAAAGGCATGTAGCCACCACATCTCTTCTCAGAGATAAGCTACCATTGCCCTAGCTGGTTTATTTCCATTACTGTTTGTAAGCATATTTCAGTATTTTACATTAATGAAATGAAGTATTATTTCCACTGCATATCTATGTTTATGATTATCTCTGTAATTTTTTGCGTTCCTATTTAAGTCCGGATCGGTTGCCGTCATTCAGTTTACATCAATGGTTGTCATGCAGGTCAATGATTGTCAAATGAATTACATAATATATGAGATCCGAAATTCAATATCATGGTTTGGTCGTTTCAAATGGTTATTTTTGGATCTCCACCGCTTATGATGATCCAACGATGTAAATCGTTTTAATCGTCTAACACACAAATCAATGATACACAATAAGACGTGGTGGCATTCTAGGGAAATTCTTTCCAAAAAAAATGTCTTACGATGTAATTTTTTATTTTTTATTTTAAATAAGATAGACTGTAAAAGAATAAAATTTAGATTAATTATATTAATTATTAAATTATAAAATATTAAAATTAAAAATAATTTTATGATTATTTAGTTTTTTAATTATTTTAATGACAAATTTCTTATAATTAAAAATAAATAAAATAAATTTGTTATTACAATTGAAAAAGAGTAAATTTTTATAAATGTGAGAAGCTCAATATATATTTCCCTAAACAAAAAAAGAGAGCATTCAAAAATGGAAAAGAATATTAATAGATAATAGTAAACATTCAAGACATTAATACTTTTTAACAGGTTTAAGCCCTTTTTTGTAACTTTGTGAAAATGAATACAGGAAAAAAATATAGAAAGAGAATATTTGAGAAGTGGTGAATGATTTACTTGGCATAGGTATCTTGTTATTAGGCACGAAACAATGTTTGTAATAACACCAAATTATGATACACAATAAGACGAGGGGAATTCCTTTTAAAAAGAACATCTTAAGGTTACTTAATATTTTTTATCTATAAATAAATAATTAAAAAAAAGTTATGAATTATTATTATTAATTATAATTATAAAAATATTAAATTAAAAGTGATTTTAATTTGTGGTTAGTTTATTGAATATTGTATTACAATTTGAAAAAAACACTATAGCAATTTTTTTTTTAAAATGTGAAAACTGCAATATATAAATTTCCAGAAAATATATATTTCTTTGGACAAAGAAAAGATTTCCCGAAAATATATATTTCCTTAAACAAGAAAAGAGAGCACTCCGCAATGTGAAAAAACTAAGGTATATATTTCCCTAAGTAAGGAGGGAGAGCTTTCAAAATTGGAAAATAATAATAATAATATAAACATTCAAATTAATATTTTTAATGAGTTATAGTTTTTGTTTGTTTGTTTTTTTTCTTTTCTGTATTTGAATAAAGAAAATTGATAAAATAAAGATATTTGAGAAATTAAAAGAATTTACTTATTTTTGGAAGTTCTCTTGTTATCAGGTATAACAATGTTGTATAACTGGAGTAACTTATTGAAGGTGAAAGTAAACCAAGCATTATCTTAAAGAGAATCTCTTAAGAACATGAGATAAAGACACTTTTAATTAAATATATATACTTTTTAAAAAAAAAAATTTATAAGAAGTTACGTATTTTTTTTAAAAAATTAAACATTTTATAAGAAGTTAGTATTTTTTTTATTCGAGGAATGAAAATAAAAAAAAATAATTCTGAGATGATTTTTATTTTAATGAATTATCTAATTAAAAACTTTGTAAAAAAAATTTGGTTATTACTAGAACAATGTATAGTTTAGTTTCCTCTAAATTGGTTTCATTCTAATTCCCCAGAGTAGTTATTATTTTTAGCCCTTTCAAATGAGCTTTAAACTTGAGATTTGGTAGGGACTAAATCCCATACAAACCAATCAATCTTATAGATGATTCATACAAACCAATCAATCTCATAGATGATTCAATTTTTTTTATGTAATAATCAAAGTTATTTTTTTATTTACATAATATTTTATTCTTATTTGAAAAAAGACACTTCTCAAATTGAATTTAATCACTAAAAAAATACAACATCTCCATCATATATAAGTTGTAATATGGATCTCTCAACAAAATTAAAATTTCCCTCTAATAATCATAAAAATTTAGTTAAAACTAAATCGTTACATTTATTTATGAGGTATAAAATACTTAAATCCTATTTACTAATATAATTATTTTCAAACAAATAATAATTATTTAAACGTTTTCTTTTTTAAAATTTTATACATAATATTATCGCTACTTTAAATTACCAAAATATATATAATATAAATCTAAAATTAAAAAAAAACACAATTTCAATACTTAGTATTACTTAAACAAAGTCCTCATTATAACTGCCAATGCGTATGCTAATAGTTATCCAAGTAAAATAATCTATTAGCCAGAACATCACCTCATGGACTTTATACTAAGAACTAATTTCCAAAGGGAGGTCACCCAAGTAGCAATTATTATTTAAATTTTATAATGAAAAAAATTATTAAATTACTTTTAATCTAAAAAAATTAATACTATATTAAATTTGCTTAATAATTTTAATATAATTCTAAATATTATTTGAAAATATAAATTTCTGAGCAATTACAATATGAGATGGGTAAATATTTCAGTTTATATTAATCACACAATGTTAGTGTTAATATGTGGCCGGTCTTTTCTACTCGCAAAATAAGTTAGTATAGGTTTGGGTGTGTAGTATTTGATAATTGATATTTTATGGGTAAGGATATAAGAGAAAATACTTTAATTGATTATAATTAAGTGCTTGTAAATTAATGTTTTATAAAGTTGAAAGGTTTGGTATATTGAGGTTATAATTTCGTTTGGAAAGTTTCTTTTGTTGGAATTTGGCCATTTTTCAAAGAATATGATTAGATGAGTGTCTGAATCATTTTTTTGATGTTGGAAATAGATTTAACACCATCAAAATACCTAGGGCACCCAAAATCTTGAAGTTTGACAACTCTAATCTAGATTTCCCAAAATTTCTGTGAGTTTTTTACCAAAATCATATACTCGGTATTTTCATTCCGAGAAAAATTGTAACCTCATTATACTACTATGAGTTAAAATGGTGGTATTATTTTATTTGGCTACATACTAATTTATGTTTTGCAAGCTATCGTTTCCTTCAATAAAGTATATCTCCAAATAATTTACAATGACTATAAGGGAGAATAAATTGTTCATCAACCTATTGTGCTATATTAAATGGCAATGTTAGTAGATTTTTTTTGGAATCCACCCCCTCACAACATGACACCTCTTTCAAAAGTCATCACTGTTTGTTTTGTTGTGAACCATAAATTTCGTGAAAAAAGTAAGGCTAGTAAGATATTTTTCATATATTGCAAGGTTCAAGGCTAAATGATAGTGGTGGGTCAAAGATCTCCTTTGCCCATGGACCTTGTGATCTTCATGAAAGAAACACACAATTTGGACATGAATATTTCTATTTATTATTCAAGGAGTATAAACTACCTTAAAGTGCCCCATAGCTTCAAGTTAAACCCTAATAGAAATTAAACCTTTCCTAATGGTGAAAAACTCCATTAATAATGAGTTTATCACTCCGTGATGCAAGCGGATCAAGAATAAATCTCACAGATGCAGAGCAGGGAGGTATAGAACTCAAAACCAGAAAATAAGAATGAAACTC
This sequence comes from Pinus taeda, assembly GCA_000404065.3. Taxonomy (NCBI): domain Eukaryota; kingdom Viridiplantae; phylum Streptophyta; class Pinopsida; order Pinales; family Pinaceae; genus Pinus; species Pinus taeda. The sequence continues at coordinate 10,479 of APFE030940033.1, forward strand.
AGATAACAACACATGACACTTGCTTAGAGAAATTCTTCATTAATTTTCGGATGATCTTTACAATGAAAGGCTCAACAATATATAGCCTTAGAACCAGTCATCCGGTCATAACTTTCACTGGAAACTCGAAACAAAAGGAATTTCCTTTCGGCTAGACTATCATGCAAGATATCATAGTACGAATGTAGGAGTACAATAATGAGATGTACATAAAGCAAGAACTGACTAAAGAAATGTACTAGAAGTAGCTGTTTTACTAGACCTTAAAGTTTTTCTATCAATCTTTTTCTTGTAGTGAACTGGACTGGATCAAGCTGAGCCAATTCGGATTTGACTGCTGCAATCTTCATTTGTAAATTTTCAGAAGAACTATAAAACATCTTCATGTCAGGAATAAAAGTTTCTTCTGAATCAGAGGAACTGTCATCCAGATCTATTCTTCTTATATCGGGAATATCTTCTTCAGTATAAGATGAAGAAGAACTAGAAACCTCAAGATATTCACCTTCAGAATGAGATATAAGATCCCATTCTTTCGAATCATGAATTGTAGAGAAAATATCCATAATTTTCATCTGTTTCTTATCTTTCTTCTCTCTACAATTATTTGCATAGTGACCTTCCTTCCCACAAATAAAGCTGATAAACTCATTATTAAGAAATGGTATCAGAGCCATCTGGTTCTTTGTCCAAGCTATTTGATATTGTCTATTTTTTCATTGGGTTGTATTTGTCTGAGCTACTGTCCATGAGTCTAAGTTGGCGGTAAGGCACTGGTAGAGAGCTGTGGAGGCAAAGGACTGCCGTGTTTGCTTTCCTGGTGCACAAAGATTTTGTTTCTCCTCTGTTCAGGTGCTTACATATACTTAATTCCAATGGCTGGTTATATGAATGAGTTTACTCTTCAGAAACTCGATGACAAAAAGATAGCTCATAAGAATAGATGGTATTTTCTCAATAAAATATTGAATAGATCTCATAATGATGAAATCCTTTATGATGAGAAAGTGTTGGTCCAAGAATTTGAACCTCAGCCTACGTGGACACTGCCAGAGATAGAAGTTGATAAGCTTTATAAGCTTCCCATTTTCCAATTTCACGCTGCTCAGCTTTTCAGATTTACTTCTGTAAATATTCCTATTTCCATTGCTCAGCCAGTTTACCAGATTCCTTTGATCAAGAAAGATGACATAGAATGGGGATTAGGGAATGGATATAAATATGTCCATATAGGAATGATTCAGTTCAACATCAATCCTATAGTCCGACCTGGTTTGAATACTTCATATTTGACTTGTGTATTAGATACCAGGATGAATAACTTTGATGATGCTTTGTTAGAAGGATTCCAGAGCCCTCTCAATAATGGCCCTCTTTGGTCTTCTGTCATTCTTCGCTATCAGGTTTCCTTGAATGACCCATATATCAATGAATTCCTGAATGCCTACATATAGTTTTATGGTTTTGATGTTGCTCCCCAATCTCAAATTGCTCAGCTACATGCATCTATTTGCCTACGGTTTGCCTCTACTTCTATGCCTGCACTCAATCCGAAGTTAAAAGACAAAGCTTTAAAGGAAGGAGTAATTGTTGGCCCTCGAAATACTGCTCCACTACATATTGGCTTTTGTGAATGTACGTTGCCTGATGAATGGAATAGTACTTATATTCCATTATCACAGAAATACCCTTAGCTTAATGCTCCAAAGACACCTCAACAATTGTCTTTGATTCAACATCCTGATGGTACATCTGGTTTGAAGCCTACTTTTCCCACGCTTACTTGCTCCATGTCTACTGTCAATACATCTTCACTTTTAAGGAGTAGGGATCCTACATTCTCATCCTACCTCTCTGTTCCCAGGCACATGCCTGCTATACCAAGAAGAATGACCCAAAGGTCTCAATCTCATAAATCTACTGATTGCCAGTTTTGTGTTCCATCTACTTCCTTTCAAACTGAAAAACCTCATTCTCCTAAAGATGATTCTCAAATCTTCATTCCTGATGTTAAAAGCTTCTCTCTTCCAAGAGCTCAATTTGAAATATCTTAAAAAATAAATGAGAGACATTTAGAACCTGGAAATACTAGAAGAACATTCAACAGTGGAACAAAGAAAGCAAACTTACAATGGTTATCTATGAAAGATATGTCTGATCCAGATCAGACAGAATCAACGGAGTTACACAATTATACAAACTATCAAATTGTTTGTATGTTGCAAAATATTGATGATATAGCCAAAGATGTATTAGAAGTCAAAGAGCATATTAAGAAATTGCATTCTGGCTACAATGAAATTTTGGGTACACATAATGAACATACCCAACAATTGAATGATATTAATTCTAATATGGGTATTATTTCCAATTCTCTTGGTCATTTAAGATATGCTCTTTTGGCCCCTACTTCTCCTCCACATTACAGAGAAGTAGACCTGTCAAGTTCCAAATTAACATTCACCTCTTCTGAGCCTAAGTCCTCCCATAAAAGCATTCTCTTTAAGGGGTAAGAGAATATTGTTAAACTTCAGATTCAAATAATTCAGAAAGGAATAGATTTAGCCAAAGAAAAAACAGAGTTAATGAGAAATCAACTAAATAGATTTCCTTCTCCTGACAGTCTGAGACTACCAAGACAGTATGTTAGTCTCAAAATTATAATTGAAAATGGTCAACCATCTACTCCAAAAGAAATATTAGCCATGTCTGGAGTAACTACTACTCCTAGAACCCCTGATGAGCCTAACCAAGGTGAGTCAAGTTTTAAGAGAGATAGACATGAGCCTTATTTCTTTTCGCACAAAGGGAGGAAAGACCAAGAGGACACTACTGCTCATGAAGCTTCGACTTCTAGTCCTTTTGGTAGATATTCAGAAAGATTATAGAGCACTTCCACAAAGTTAGATAATCCTTCAACAAAGGGATATGGTAATACTTTGCTAGTGAATATTGATTTTTTAAGATATGAAGAAGTGATTAATGTCCTACATAACATTCATGCTTGGGCATTACAAAGGAAAGCAGAAACTAAGGCAAGTAGGTCTGATATTGTTACCCAGATTGTTTGGTCTTTTACTGGTATTGCAAAAATGTGGTGGGATAAATTGTCTGATAGAGAAATGCCACATATTATTGAAAATGAAGATGATCCCTTGAAATCCTTGTTGGATCCTTTAAAACATGAGTTTGTGGGATGTGTGCCAGAAGACTCAGCTCATCATGCCCAGTTATTCTTGTCTTATAAATGATGTGATATTGATTATCTACAAGAATATTTTTGCACTATGCAAAAATTGCTTTATCAAGCTCATGACTCTCATAATGTTGCATATTTGAGATATTACATAGCCTCTATGCCAGGAAAAATCCCAGATATGATAAATCAATACATAGAGACTAATAAGGTCAATATTGAAAATTCAACTTTTGCAGCTGTCCATCAGATGGTAGTCTCTGTACTCCAAAGAGAGTGTGCTGCTGAAAAGGCTAAAATGATTTTTAAGAAGTAGATGCATTTCAGCACCAAGTTATGCAATACTTTTCCTGAAACATATAATTTTGGTTGCCATTCAAAATCCAGGAAAAAAGCACTAAAGAAATCTAAGGCTACTTGTTCATGTAAGCCTGAGAAATATTTTCCTAAAGAAAAGAAATATTATCCTTCCAGAAAAACTTTCAACAAAAGAAGGGTAGTATTTAGGAAGAGATCAAAACCTTCAAAGAAAGTTACTTGCTTTATTTGCGGGAAAGAAGGTCCCTATGCAAATAATTGTAGAGAGAAGAAAGATAAGAAACAGATGAAAATTATGGATATTTTCTCTACAATTCATGATCCGAAAGAATGGGATCTTATATCTCATTCAGAAGGTGAATATTTTGAGGTTTCTAGTTCTTCTTCATCTGATACTGAAGAAGATATTCCTGATATAAAAAGAATAGATCTAGATGATAGCTCCTCTAATTCAGAAGAAAATTTTATTCCTGACATGAAGATGTTTTATAGTTATTTTGACAATTTACAGATGAAGATTGCTGCAGTCAAATCCGAATTGCCTCAGATTGATCCAGTCCAGTTCACTGCAAGAAGAAGATTGACAGAAAAACTTGAAGGTCTAGAAAAACAACTACCTTCTGGGAAGAGGAATAAAGAAAAATTCATAGATTAAGAGTTCATAGAAAAAGAATTTGATTCCCTGTTCAAGCCTCTCAAGATAAAAGAAAGCTCATCATCAGATTAAGGTATGGACAAAATCAGTTCTTTAAAGAACAAGATAGAACAATTAGAATCTTCAATTCATCATACTAGATAAGAGATGATTCAATTATTGTCCAAACTCCAAATGATTATCTCAGATTATGATGATTGTAATTCCAAATTATCTGGATTATTGCTTAAGAATGTTTCAGAAGAATTCCCTCAGAAAGGTACCAGTGTAGAAGTAGTTAGAGTAATGGGAATTGGAGATGGAGTGGTAATCCCTATAAAAATGAAATTGCCAAAAATAAAAGATTACACTCTAGATGCTCAAATTGATTCTGGAGCCATGAGTAGTTGCTACAAGTATGGTGCAATTCCTTCCTATTATTGGCAGCCTACTAAATTGCAGTTTAGAGCTATTACGAAAGATTTGATGGAAATAAATCACATAGCTCTTGGATTTCCAATTTATTTGAATGATGTACAGGTGAAAGTTACATTAGACAGTTTTGATACAGGTTCTGACTTTCTTTTAGGAGAATATTTTTTGAATGATCTATTTCCTGTCACTTTTGGTAAAGGCACAATCACCTTCACCACTTCTGAAGGACCAGTCAACTTGCCCTCATGTAGTGATTATCAAATAAAAGTACAACCGACAGACCAAGATTTGGTCTATCATAACCTCCAAGATCTGACCAAGATTAACAAGATCGTCAAGAATGTAGAACTTTATGGTCCCAAAACTTTTGAAAAAATATTAGACAAGCTTCGGAAAGATTGCACTGCCTCTAGACCTGATGCATTCTGGACCCGGGAAAAGTATTTTGTGGCCCTTCGTTATAAAGAAAATTATGTTCCAAAACCACAAAAAGCTAGTGCTAATCATATGAGCCCCTCAGAACAAGATTTATGCCGACAAGAGATAGCACAATTATTAGGGCAGAAACTGATAGAGCCTTGTAAAAGTCCTTGGGCTTGTCCTGCATTTTAAGTGAATAAACACAGTGAGTAGAAAAGATGTAAGAAGTGGCTCGTCATCAACTATAAAGCTCTGAATGATGCCTTGTTGCCAATCCGGTATCCTTTACCCAACAAACAACTATTACTTGCCAAAATTGCTAATGCCAATGTTTTCAGCAAATTTGACTTAAAAAGTGGATTTTGGCAGATAGGCATTCTTCCTGACGATAGATAGAAGACTACTTTTACAGTCCCTCATGGCCAATATCAATGGACTGTAATGCCTTTTGGCTTGAAAAACGCTCCATCAGAATTTCAGAAAAGGATGGAAGACATTTTTGGTGGGGAGGAGTACATAATAGTATATATAGATGATTTGCTTGTTTTTAGCAGAGATGTAAATAGTCACAAGCTACATTTATAGAAATTTTATGAACTGGTTTATAAGCATGGTCTCGTTCTTTCAGATTCAAAAGAAAAATTTCAGATTGGTAAAGTCAGAATAGATTATTTGGGATTGCATATAGAACAAGGACATGTAAATCTACAACGTCATGTTCTAACCCATTTGTTGAAATTTCCTGATGTTATTCTAGATATTAGAACATTGCAGAGATTTATTGGTTGCTTGAATTATATAAGACAATTTTATGAGAAACAAGCAGATGATACAAAAGTCCTTCAGAAAAGATTAAAGAAGCAAGTAGCAGGATGGACATAAGAGATGACCAATGCAATCAGAAGCATTAAAAGAAAAATTACAGATTTGCCAAAACTTAAGCTTCCAGATACTAAGCTTCCATTTATTCTTGAGACAGATGCTTCAGATCATACTTGGGCTATAGTATTGTTGCAGAAGCATGGAAGAAAATAACTGGTATGTGCTTATTCCTCGGGAACATTTGATGATACTGAAAGAAAGTATCCTTCTTCCCATAAGGAGATACTAGCTGTTAAAAGAGGAATAAAAAGATTTCATTTGTTCCTAAAATGTGTCAGATTCTTAGTTAGAACATATTTGAAACATATGAAGAGCATTTTGGCAAACAAAAAGATTGCTTGAGTAAGGAAGTACCATGCTATTGAGATGGGCATTATGGCTTGATGGTTTTGATTTTGATATTGTCTATAAATCTGGTGCTAAAATTTACCTTGCTGATATGCTCACAAGAGAAGGTTCACAAGAAATCAAAGAAATCAAAATTTTCAGGCCATTGCAACAAGATGAAGCTTCAAGTTCAGTCCAGTCTAGAAGACTCAGTCAAGTAATAGTCTGTAGTCAGTTTCATTACCAATTTTGTTGGGATTGTTTTGTAAAAAGGTTTGAGTCTTTATCGATAAGTATTAGGAAAATAGTTCTACAGAAATGGTTTGATTATGAAGATAGCATGTGGTCATATGCAAGAGAGTTACCATATAGAGAGAGACCTTGGAGAGTTTATTATACTTTGACTAGAGAAGCAGAGCCTTTGTATCTTGCATTCATCTAGAACAATGACTGGACATGGCATGACTACTTTACCATTCATCAGAAAGCCAGGATACATGGGTCTATCAGAGTCATATTTTTCGCTGTAAATATAGATAGTGTAGTTAATTGGTGGAGTCCTTGGTTCAAAATGTTTTTGGTCAAGTATATGCCAAGAGTCAATTGGATGTTAGAACATGATACTAAGTGTACTCTTAGTACTCTAATGTGGGAATTGCATATAGCTTCTCAGAATGATTATGTCATAGAGTTCACATTGGTTCATCAGGATTCAATGGTAGTTGCAAATGAAGGAGACCAGTCTTTTAGTCTCCTTGTAAGCTTCCAAGGTAGGATTTCTGTCGATGAACAATACATACCTCAAAATCTATATTCATTCCCATTTTATTGTTGTTTCAAAGAACATGATCCCCCATGGCTATACATTCCTAATGAAGTTTTTGCTCCTAAGTTAAATGGCTTAGTAGATTATTATCAAGAAAGGGATCCATCATCAACATGATCATGAAGAAAGAGCAAACAATGACTGATTGCAAAAGATCACTCTAATGAAATCTTTGCAAATCACCTCTATTGATATGGAATAATTGCTTTTGGTTTCCGTGGGATTTAGTCCAGTTAAAAATATCCTCTGTGTAAAAACTTTTGTAAAAGAACCGATGTCCTAGATTCCCGCCATTATGTTGATAATATTTTCTTTCTGTATGTCAAGATTCAGTCCCCATATGGCCTAGCCTCTAATGGACGAGATAACAAGTGGTTGTCCCCACTTGCTCGAATCTTTACTTTTAGTACATTTCTTTAGTTAGTTCTTGCTTTATGTACATCTCATTATTGTACTCCTACATTTGGACTATGATATCTTGCATGATAATCTAGTGGAAAGGAGATTCCTTTTGTTTCCAGTTTCCAGTAAAAGTTATGACCGGATGACCGGCTCTAAGGCTATATATTGCTGAGCCTTTCATTGTAAATATCATCCGAAAATTAATGAAGAATTTCTCTGAGCAAGTGTTATGTGTTCTTATCTGAGTTTCATTCTTATTTTCTGGTTTTGAGTTCTATACCTCCCTTAGGCTCATCAGGGGTTCTAGGAGTAGTAGTTACTCCAGACATGGCTAATATTTCTTTTGGAGCAGATGGTTGACCATTTTCAATCAGACTTTTGAGACTAACATACTGTCTTGGTAGTCTCAGATCGTCAGGAGAAGGAAATCTGTTTAGCCGATTTCTCATTAACTCTGTTTTTTCTTTGGCTAAATCTATTCCTTTTTTAATTCTTTGAATCTGAAGTTTACCAATATTCTCTACCCCCTTAAAGAGAATGCTTTTATGGGGGGACTCAGGTTCAGAAGAGGTGAATGTTAATTTGGAACTTGATAGGTCTACTTCTCTATAATGTGGAGGAAAAGTAGGGGCCGGAAGAGCATCTCTTAAATGACCATGAGATTTGGAAATAATACCCATATTAGAATTAATATCATTCAATTGTTGGGTATGTTCATTCTGTGTACCCAAAATTTCATTGTAGCCAGAATGCAATTTCTTAATATGCTCTTTGACTTCTAATACATCTCTGGCTATATCATTAATATTTTGCAATATACAAACAATTTGATAGTTTGTATAATTGTGTAACTTTGCTGATTCTGTCTGATCTGGATCAGACATATCTTTCATAGATAACCATTGTAAGTCTACTTTCTTTGTTCCACTGCTGAATGTTCTACTAGTATTTCCAGGTTCTAAATGTCTCTCATTTATTTTTGAAGATATCTCAGATTGAGCTCTTGGAAGAGAGAAGCTTTTAACATCAGGAATGAAGATTTGAGAATCATCTTTAGGAGAATGAGGTTTTTCAGTTTGAAAGGAAGTAGATGGAACACAAAACTGACAGTCAGCAGATTTATGAGATTGAGACCTTTGGGTCATTCTTCTTGGGATAGCAGGCATGTGCCTAGGAACACAGAGGTACGATGAGGATGTAGGATCCCTACTCCTTAAAAGTGAAGATGTATTGACAGCAGACATGGAGCGAGTAAGCGTGGGAGAAGTAAGCTTCAAACCAGATGTACCATCAGGATGTTGACTCAAAGACAATTGTTGAGGTGTCTTTGGAGCATTAAGCTGAGGGTATTTCCGTGATAATGGAATATAGGTACTATTCCATTCATTAAGCAACGTACATTCACAAAAGCCAATCTGTAGTGGAGTAGTATTTCCAAGGCCAACAATTAATCCTTCCTTTAAAGCTCTGTCTTTTAACTTAGGATTGAGTGCAGGCATAGAAGTAGAGACAAACCGTAGGAAAATAGATGCATGCAACTGAGCAATTTGAGATTGGGGAGCAACATCAAAACCATAAAACTGTATGTAGGCATTCAGGAATTCATTGATATATCGGTCAGTTAAGGAAACTTGATAGCGAGTAATGATAGAAGACCAAAAAGGGCCATTATTGAGAGGGCTCTGGAATCCTCCTAACAAAGCATCATAAAAGTTATTCATCCTGGTATCTAATACACAGTCAAACATGAAGTATTCAAACCACGCTGGACTAGAGGATTGATTCTGAACCGAATCATTCCTATATGGACATATTTATAACCATTCCCTAATCCTCGTTCTATGTCATCTTTCTTGATCAAAGGAATCTGGTAAATTGACTGACTAGTGGAAATAGGAATATTTACAGAAGTAAATTTGAAAAGCTGAGCAGCATGAAATTGGAAAATAAGAATCTTATAAAGCTTATCAACTTCTATCTCTGGCAGTGTCCAATTAGGCTGAGGTTCAAATTCTTGTACCAACACTTTCTCATCATAAAGGATTTCATCATTATGAGATCTATTCAAGATTTTATTGAGGAAAGACCATCTTTTCTTATGAGCTATCTTTCTGTCATCGGGTTTCTGAAGAGTAAACTCTTTCATATAACCAGCCATTGGAATTAAGTATAAGTAAGCACCTGAATAGAGGAGAAACAAAATCTTTGTACACCAAGAAAGCAAACACGACAGTCCTTCGCCTCCATAGCTCTCTACCAGCGCCGTACCGCCAACTTAGACTCATGGACAGTAGCTCAGACAAATACAACCCAATGAAAAAACCAGACAATATCAAATAGCTTGAAATAAGGCTCATATATATTTCTCTTAAAACTTGACTCACCTTGGTTAGGCTCATCAGGGGTTCTAGGAGTAGTAGTTACTCCAGACATGGCTAATATTTCTTTTGGAGCAGATGGTTGATCATTTTCAATCAGAATTTTGAGACTAACATACTGTCTTGGTAGTCTCAGACTGTCAGGAGAAGGAAATCTGTTTAGTCGATTTCTCATTAACTCTGTTTTTTCTTTGGCTAAATCTATTCCTTTCTGAATTCTTTGAATATGATGTTTACCAATATTCTCTACCCCCTTAAAGAGAATTCTTTTATGGGAGGACTCAGGTTTAGAATAGGTGAATGTTAATTTGGAACTTGACAGGTCTAATTCTTTGTAATGTGGAGGAGAAGTAGGGACCAGAAGAGCATCTCTTAAATGACCAAGAGATTTGGAAATAATACCCATATTAGAATTAATATCATTCAATTGTTGGGTATGTTCATTCTGTGTACCCAAAATTTCATTGTAGCCACAATGCAATTTATTAATATGCTCTTTGACTTCTAATACATCTCTGGCTATATCATCAATATTTTGCAACATACAAACAATTTGATAGTTTGTATAATTGTGTAACTTCGTTGATTCTGTCTGATTTGGATCAGACATATCTTTCATAGATAACCATTGTAAGTCTGCTTTCTTTGTTCCACTGCTGAATGTTCTTCTAGTATTTCCAAGTTCTAAACGTATCTCATTTATTTTTGAAGATATCTCAGATTGAGCTCTTGGAAGAGAGAAGCTTTTAACATCAGGAATGAATATTTGAGAATCATCTTTAGGAGAATGAGGTTTTTCAGTTTGAAAGGAAGTAGATGGAACACAAAATTGGCAATCAGCAGATTTATGAGATTGAGACCTTTGGGTCATTCTTCTTGGGATAGCAGGCATGTGCCTGGGAACGGAGAGGTACGATGAGGATGTAGGATCCCTACTCCTTAAAAGTGAAGATGTATTGACAATAGACATGGAGCGAGTAAGCGTGGGAGAAGTAAGATTCAAACCAGATGTACCATCAGGATGTTGAATCAAAGACAATTGTTGAGGTGCCTTTGGAGCATTAAGCTGAGGGTATTTCTGTGATAATGGAATATAAGTACTATTCCATTCATCAGGCAACATACATTCACAAAAGCCAATCTGTAGTGGAGTAGTATTTCCAGGGCCAACAATTACTCCTTCCTTTAAATCTCTGTCTTTTTAACTTAGGATTGAGTGTAGGCATAGAATTAGAGACAAACCGTAGGCAAATAGATGCATGTAGCTGAGTAGTTTGAGATTGGGGAGCAACATCAAAACCATAAAATTGTATGTAGGCATGCAGGAATTCATTGATATATGGGTCAGTTAAGGAAAATTAATAGTGAAGAATGACAGAAGACCAAACAGGGCCATTATTGAGAGGGCTCTGGAATCCTCCTAACAAAGCTTCATAAAAATTATTCATCCTGGTATCTAATACACAAGTCGAACATGAATTATTCAAACCAGGTCGAACTAGAGGATTGATGCCAAACTGAATCATTCCTATATGGACATATTTATAACCATTCCCTAATCCCCATTCTATGTCATCTTTCTTGATCAAAGGAATCTGGTAAACTGACTGACCAGTGGAAATAGGAATATTTACATAAGTAAATCTAAAAAGCTGAGCAGCGCGAAATTGGAAAACAGGAATCTTATAAAGCTTATCAACTTCTATCTCTAGCAGTGTCCAATTACGCTGAGGTTCAAATTCTTGTACCAACACTTCGTTTTGGAACATAATTTTCTTTATAAGGAAGGGCCACAAAATACTTTTCACGGGTCTAGAATGCATAAGGTCTAGAGGCAGTGCAATCTTTCTGAAGCTTTTCTGATATTTTTTTCAAAGTTTTGGGACCATGAAGTTCTACATTCTTGACGATCTTGTTAATCTTGGTCAGATCTTGGAGGTTGTGATAGACCAAATCTTGGTTTGTCGGCTGTACTTTTATTTGATAATCACTAGATGAGGGCAAACTGGCTGGTCCTTCATAAGTGGTGAAGGTGGCTGTGCCCTTACCAAAAGTGACAGGCAATAGATCATTCAAAAAATCTTCTCCTAAAAGAAAGTCAGAACCTATATCAAAACTGTACAATGTAACTTTCACCTGTACATCATTCAAATAAATTGGAAATCCAGGAGCTATGTGATTGATTTCCATCAAATCTTTTGTAATATCTCTAAACTGCAATTTAGCAGGCTACTAATAATAGGAAGGAATTGCACCATACTTGCATCAACTACTCATGGCTCCAGAATCAATTTGAGCATCTAGAGTGTAATCTTTTATTTTTGGCAATTTGATTTTTATAGGGATTACCACTCTATCTTCAATTCCCATTACTCTGATAACTTCTACACTGGTATCTTTCTGAGAGAATTATTCTGAAACATTCTTAAGCAATAAACTAGATAATTTGGAATTATAGTCATCATAATCTAAGATAAGCATTTGGATTTTGGACAATAATTGAATCATCTCTAATCTAGTATGATAAATTGAAATTCTAATTGTTCTATCTTGTTCTTTAAAGAACTGATTTTATCCATACCTGAATCTGATGATTAACTTTCTTTTATTTGGAGAGGCTTGAACAGGGAATCAAATTCTTTTTCTATGAATTCTTCATCTGTGAATTTTTCTTTATTCCTCTTCCTAGAAGGTAGATGTTTTCTAGACCTTTAAGTTTTCTGTCAATCTTCTTCTTGCAGTGAACTGGACTGGATCAAGCTGAGCCAATTCGACTTTGACTGCTGCAATCTTCATCTATAAATTGTCAGAAGAACTATAAAAAATCTTCATGTTAGGAATAAAAGTTTCTTCTGAACCAGAGGAACTGTCATCCAGATCTATTCTTCTTATACCAGAAATATCTTCTTCAGTATCAGATGAAGAAGAGCTAGAAACCTCAAAATATTCACCTTCAGAATGAGATATAAGATCCCATTCTTTCGGATCATGAATTATAGAGAAAATATCCATAATTTTCATCTGTTTCTTATCTTTCTTCTCTCTACAATTATTTGCATAATGACCTTCCTTCCCACAAATAAAGCAAGTAACTTTCTTTGAAGGTCTTGATCTCTTCCTAAATACTACCCTTCTTTTGTTGAAAGTTTTTATGGAAGGATAATATTTCTTTTCTTTAGGAAAATATTTCTGAGGCTTACATGAAAAAGTAGCCTTAGATTTCTTTAGTGCTTTGTTCTTGGATTTTGAATGGAAACCAAAATTATATGTTTCAGGAAAATTATTGCATAACTTGGTGCTGAAATGCATCTGCTTCTTAAAATTATTTTTAGCCTTTTCAGCAGCTCACTCTCTTTGGAGTACAAAGACTATCATCTGACGGACAACTGGAAAATATGAATTTTGAATATTGACCTTATTAGTCTCTATGTACTGATTTATTAGATCTAGGATTTTCCTGGCATAGAGGCTATGTAATATCTTAGATATGCAACATTATGAGAGTCATGAGCTTGATAAAGCAATTTTTGCACAGTGCAAAAATATTCTTGTAGATAATCAATATCACATAATTTCTGAGACAAGAATAGCTGGGCATGATGAGCTGAGTCTTTTGGCACACATCCCACAAAATCATGTTTTAAAGCATCAAACAAGGATTTCAAGGGATCATCTTCTTTTTCAACAATCTGTGTCATTTCTCTATCAGACAATTTATCCCACCACATTTTTGCAATACTAGTAAAAGACCAAACAATCTGGGTAACAATATCAGACCAACTTTTCTTAGTTTCTGCTTTCCTTTGTAATGCCCAAGCATGAATGTTATGTAGGACATTAATCACTTCTTCATAACTTAAACAATCAATATTCACTAGCAAAGTATTACCATATCCCTTTGTTGAAGGATTATATAACTTTGTGGAAGTGCTCTGTAATCTTTCTGAATATCTACCAAAAGGACTAGAAGTTGAAGCTTCATGAGCAGTAGTGTCCTCTTGGACTTTCCTCCCTTTGTGTGAAAAGAAATAAGGCTCATGTCTATCTCTCTTAAAACTTGACTCACCTTGGTTAGGCTCATTAGGGGTTCTAGGAGTGTAGTTACTCCAGACATGGCTAATATTTATTTTGGAGTAGATGGTTGACCATTTTCAATCATACTTTTGAGATTAACATATTGTCTTGGTAGTCTCAGATTGTCAGGAGAAGAAAATCTGTTTAGCCAATTTCTCATTAACTTTGTTTTTTCGTTGGCTAAATCTATTCCTTTATGAATTCTTTGAATCTGAAATTTACCAATATTCTCTACCCCCTTAAAGAGAATGCTTTTATGGGAGGACTCAAGTTCAGAAGAGGTGAATGTTAATTTGGAAGTTCACAGGTCTACTTCTCTGTAATGTGGAGGAGAAGTAGGGGCCGAAAGAGCATCTCTTAAATGACCAAGTGTTTTGGAAATAATACCCATAAAAAGGGGTTCGATCTAATGGTGGAAAGTGAGGAGTTTTTCACCATTAGGAAAGGTTTAATTTCCATTAGGGTTTATCTTGAAGCTATGGGACACTTTAAGGTAGTGGTTGAATGTATGGTTACACCTAGAGAGATTATATGAAATGATCTTGTCACTCTTGCACACATAAGTGGATCAAATCCCACACTAATGTCCTTCAATTTTAGAAGATCATAATGGGTATCTCATTTTACCATCACTGTGCCATGAAGTATTATGTAAATTATGAGATCTAAGGCTCAAACCTCTCGATTAACCTATCTACAAATGGGGCGTATATAGACACCTAAAGGTTATAGTGGTAGTGGTCCAAACCAACCCTATGTCACTACTAGTATGAAACCTTCCTAGTTATGGATTCCTCTCTCTCTCTCCCCCTATATATATGTAATTTCATATTTTTCATACATTCAAAATTATTTTCTTATTTTTTAAGTTTTATTTACACATTTTTTTGTTGTTTAAATTCATGATCATGTAACTTTAACTCTGATGGAGGCAAATTTATTTTCTAACTTTTTCATAATTAAAAATAATAAAAAAAGACAATGTAAACTTTGAAATCAGAACTTTAAACTCAAAACAAGAACTCTAGGAAAAAAAAACTTCAAAAAAACATGAAAAACAGTGCAAAAACTAAAAGTGTGTATTATGGAATGATGTTTTATTTTTTTAGGGTTAATTTTCAACATATTTAAAAAATGGCAGTAAAACCAAATTTTTTTTGTGCAGAATAAATGAAAAAAACACACTAATGTTTTTGGTTGAATAACATTTTTGTTTCCCAAGTATAATTTCAAGATTTTTTAGTAATGTTGTTAAAGATAAAATAATGGGATCTGAAACACATTAAATGTTAAACATATAGTAACATGACACTAAAGATCGTTAAAATTCTAAATGTTTTCAACCATAACATTAAAGATAAAAAAAATTGAAAAATTTTCAACCATAGAATTAAAAAACTCTTAAGTTTTCAACACATTTAAACCATGACATTATGAACGAATTACATGACTAAATTAATCAAAATATTAATACTTGTAGGTTGAATGAAAAATGAAATATATCTCTAAGTTATTGTTGCATTGTGGATATTCTAAACAAATAAATTCATCATTGTAACAACCCTGGTGAAAATTCCATGTAATAAAAGTTAAAAACAATAACCATGGGTGATGGGACACTCATTGCAAGTTGAATGTTGGGCAAGACATCCTAGGGGTGTTCATTTGATTGTTTATGGCTAAGGAAATTGGCAAAGGAAATGGCTAAGACTTTGGAAAGGCAAAATGGCATTTTTGGCACATTATTTATGAAAATAATGGAAATTAGGAGAAAAGGAAGGTGAAAGGTCACAGGTTGCATGTGAGGAGGAAAATGAAGAAAATAGAAACCTCATTCATAAAAAGGCTTCTGAGGATCAGTTGGTAGCCTTTTGACAGTTGAATTTTGGAGCTCTCTCATTATTCTCTCTCTCTCTCTCTCATACTCTTAGAGACTTAGAGTTTTGTTGGAGAATTTTGGCATTGGAGCAAGAAAGGCAAAGAAGGCAAGAGGAAGCAAAGGTCATGCAGGGAAAGGCAGGATCAACTAGCTACATTAGGCCTCATTGCAGATGTCGACTTGCATGTGTATTTTCCTTGCTAGATTTGGCAGGCATGGTATTGCATGTGGTTCTTTTCTATCATGGCATGGGTTTTTCCATCTATAATAGTGTTTTCAGACTAGCCTTGCCATTTCTGGATAGCCATGGTGTGATGGGGTTCTCATGTTTTGGTTGAGTTGGATTGCCGGATGGGTTCAAAGCTGAGTGAGGTGGATCTAAAAAATGATAGAACACATGGCCTAATAAACCTTGAGCTGGACTATGGGCAACATTAAAGCCATATTTTGTGTTGCCTCGGATGGCCTACGAATCCTTGCTGGTGAATGGCGGGATATAAGGTAAAGCCTAGAGGTGGTTTGCTCTCCATTGGGCCTAGTAATATTAGGTTTGGGATATGCAGTAAATCCTAGAGTGGGTCTCGGTTAAGGACCTAGTGATCTAGGTTTGGATTGCAGTAAAGCCTGAGAGACTAGGAGATAGGAAAACTCCTCATGGTGTAGGTGGAGAAATCTGGTGGCATCCATGCTTGTTTGGCCTTGTTATGATATGTTCATTGTGTTGACCTAGTGATCTGGGATGGATTACAGTAAAGACTGGTTTATGTTGATGAGGGTGAGGTGGTTTAACCTTGGTATGCCCTGGTTTGTTCTTTTGGTTTGAGTCCCACTTTCATGTTTGGAATATGGCATGAGGGTGAATGGCTGAAGAGAGATTTGGTTCAGACTTTCTGTGGTTGGGTGGAACGTGGTAGTCCCATCTCCAGTTGGTTTATTACATTCATTAATGAGAAATTCATTCCCTTGATTTCTATGTACAAATGGATTGATGTATATGTGGGTTTTGATAGCTGATATGTTTATGGTAATTATGTTCCTATTATGTTGGTTATATGTATATTTTATGATAACAACTATGGATGGATCTCAACATATTTTTACTTGTAAATGAATGGATAGTGTATCTATGACCTAATAGATGATAATGCAAAAAATGGCATGAGGAAATAATGGTTCATAATGATTCCCAGATAAGTATGAGATCCCTGCACTTAATTATATTGTTTACACATGTAGGTTACATGATACACTCGACAAAATACCTGACATGGCTAGTAGGGGTCTGGTTATGGTCTTGTTCACCTTATTTCTTTTGCATCATTGTTTCCTTGTATTTTTAATGATTTCAAGCTATTGCTCCATTCTGGGCAGGCTTGCGCTATGGGCCTGAAAAAGTGGCTTAAATCTCAGGGTCGTTGGCACCGAACTAACAATTTTGGTCACTGGTCACTGGAAAGCAAGCTTGTAAGAGCGAATTTAGGTTGTTGGTCTCTCCCTTTCCCATAGAATGAGAGTGACTATGGCCTAAGAGATCCAAAACAACAATGGGACCTAGGGACAGATTGTTTGAGTGGCTGAATTATCTCCTGAGGGTTCCATTGATGATGTTGGATGAATATGTGCGATGCTTCCATCGATTCCACTTCCTTAAGGTCACATAGGAGGTCGAATTTGCTCATAATAGCCTCTCATCTCATTCTTACCCCAATTGGCATGGTTACTTGGGTGGATGTGGGAGGAGGGTGTTACAGAGTGGTATCAGAGCATGGTTTGACTCTTGGACTAGATGGGCAGTGTGTGTTGGTCATGCATGAATGTCAGTTGCACGTGTGTCTCTTACAATTGCATTCCATGTGCTTGTAGCATTTTCTTACTGATTGGTTATGGTTGAAGTAAGGTTGTAATAGAGAATTTGATATTGATTTCGTGAAGTGTAATCATCATGAGTATATAACTGGTTACATATTATTACATGTCACTTACACGTTGATTTTATGTCACCTACTTACATCCTTGCATGTTAGGTTACATTCTTTGAATATTCTGATTACATGTATCAGTCTTGTAGGTTGCTTACAAGAATTGATTACTTATGCTCAACTAGATGCATCCATGTGTATGTGCTTATGCATGTTGATGGTTGTATGTGGCAATATGTGCAATGGAGTAATGGTTGTTGTCATGCATGAAGTCATAGCATGCATTTTCGATATGGCCTTGCATTGATGATTGGACCCTAACTAGAATGATGTTTTTATGTTGATACATTTATTTGTGAATGTATATATGCTGTTATGTTTATGTTATACATGTGTCATGTTGATTTGGTGATCTTATAGACAAGGTATCCTCCTTGAATTATGCTAAGTTACGTTACTTTATTGTGATTTGGTTTATCTAACATATTATGCATTGCGGGAAGAAATATTAAATGGCTAGCAAGATGGTTGACTACAAAGACTCTCCCTATGAATCCGAAGAGCAGTATGGTGTTGGGAACTCTTTCGATTTGGTAGTTAAATTGAGGATTTTGAAGGAAGAGATAAGGAGTTGTAAGGTGGATAATGACCGGATCATATGAGCACAAGAGAAGCAAGCAAAGGTTAATGCTATACTTCTTTAGAGTTTGTCGGACTTGCAGCGACAAGGACCACTTCAGATTAGCCATGGACATGAGGATAGAACTAATGGGGCATATGGAAGTAGGTATCATGGTAGACACAGGTCGGATAGATCTGATATAGTGAGAGATGGTAGGTTGTTGGACGCTCCGGATAGGAGGGGCTAAGAGTATTGGTACTATTCTAGTTCTGGTTTTTATAGACATCAAGATCGTCATCGTTATCATCCTTATAGGAGGAATGATAGGGGATACTTTCCAGATGAATTCAAGAAAGCAAAACCACCTACTTTTGATGGAGATGTGAAGAAGCCGGAAGATGCAAAGGCTTGGATACTTGGGATGAAAAAATTGTTTGAGTTGCATGATTACACAAATAACAGGAAGGCCAGAGTAGTAATATTCACCTTGAAATGTAAGGTAGACATTTGGTGGGAAGATGTTAAGATGGTCCAAGACATCAAGACAAATGACTTGAGTTGGTGAGAGTTCAATAGTCTTTTTAGGAAGAAGTACTTGTCAGAAAGGTACTACGACATTAGGTCTAAAGAGTTCTATGAGCTAAAGATGGGATCAATGAAAAATGAAGAATACACGACCAAGTTTCTGGAGCTATTGAGGTATGCACCATAGCTTATTGATGAGAAGGCTAAAGTTTAGAGATTTTTTAGTGGTTTTCCATTAGAATTTTGAGATAGAATTGAGTATGATGAGCCTTGGTCACTTGAGGAAGTTATTTGGGAAACTGAAGTATTTCTATGAATAATAAAATTGTAAGAATGAATCTCAGCATGGATGGAATGGAAAGCACAAAGGTAAAGGTAAATAAAAATCTAAGAGGAAAAGGCCTTCAAATGCATATGAGAACGAGAATGTGACACTGCAAAAGAGATTTAATGCAGCTAGACAGGGGCATGGGTTACATCAACAGTAGCAACATAGAGGTGAGGGCACTGGTTGATTGGAGTGTTGGACATGCGGTAAGGAGCACCTTAAGAGAGATTATCCATAGAATCAGGGTGGTACACCTTAGATAATAATGCACGGGAGGTGCAAGATATTGGGGATGTTGGTCAAATTATTCCACGTATCTATGCGGCAGTGGACAACACGCAGGAAGAACACTAGGTATCTATCATTGATATGGACGATAAGCTTTGTGATCAAGTTATTTATATTTTGATTTACCCTGGATCTAATTATATCTATGTTAGTCCCGACTTGGTGGATAAGTGTGGTTTGAGTAAGGAATTGCATGCAGAGTCTTGGTTAGTATAGTTGGATACAGGTACAAAGAAACGAGTTCATCATTGGGTAATATCTTGTGCATTTGACTTGAATGATATGCCTAAATCAACACATTTGGATGTATTACTATTGGGTTCATACATTATGTTGTTGGGCATGGACTAGTTGTATCTTCATAGGACCAAGGTAGACTGTCGTGACAAAGCCGTTGAGTGTGTTTATGACAATGGGGAACCAAGAGTCTTGCAGGGTAAGAAGAAATACACATCAATTAGGATGGTGCCAACTATGCAAGAAAAGTGTAGTCGCAGGAAAGGGTGCAAGTTATTTGTAGTGCACATTTCTAGTGATAAGGGTAGGGAAGTTGAGAATGTAGATGTGTTGAGTAGATACCTAGTTCTACAACAATTCAAGGATGTATTTCCTAAAGACATTACATAGTTTCGACCTCACAGGGAGGTATAAATTTCTATTGAGTTAGTGCCAAGGGTAGCTCTAGCATCAAAATCATCTTACAGGATGAGTACACTTGAGTTAGTTGAGTTCAATCTATAGTTGAAGGAAATTTTGGAGAAGGCATACATTAGGCCAAGTTTATCACCTTGGGGTGCACCAGTCTTGTTTTTGAAGAATAAATATGGTACTCTCAAATTGTGCATTGACTACATGCAGTTGAACAAAGTGACTATCAAGAACAGGTACCCTTTGCTTAGGATTGATGACTTATTTTATTAGCTAAAGGGAGCAACAATGTTCTTGAAGATTGACTTGAGATCCAGATACCATCATGTACGCATCAAAGAAGAGGACATTTACAAGACTATGTTCAGGACTAGGTATGGGTATTATGAGTTTTTTGTTGTTCCATTTGGCTTAACTAATTATCCAAATGCATTAATGTGTTTGATGAATAGTGTGTTGCATCCATATTTGGATAAGTCTATTATTTTGTTCATTGATGATATACTGGTATATTCTAAAAATGAGGAAGAGCATGCCTAGCATTTAGCAATAGTGTTGAGGTTGTTGAGAGAGCATCAGTTGTATGCTAAGATCAACAAGTGTAGTTTCTTTCAGACTGAGGCACACTACTTGGGACATGTTGTCTCCAAGGAAGGAATTGTAGTAGATCCAAAGAAGATAAGGGCCATCATGGAGTGGGTAGCTCGCAAGAGTGTGGATGTGGTAAGATATTTCACGGGTCTGGAAGGATATTATAGGAGGTTCATCACGAACTTCTCACACATTGTTTATCCCATCACATCATTACAAAGTAAAGGTAAGAAGTTCTAATGGACAGAGGAGTTCGAGACTAGCTTTGAGCAGCTTAAGAAGTTGTTGACACATGCACCAGTGCTACAGATTGAAGATACAGAGAAAGAGCTTGTGGTATGCACATATGTTTGCAAGGGAGGGCTTGGTGGAGTCCTTATGCATGATGGATTGGTGATATGTTATGAGTCTCGAAAACTAAACGAGCATGAGAAAAACTACTCGACACATGAGCTTGAGTTTGCAATGATCATACGTGCATTGAATATGTGGAGGCACTATATTCTTGGCAGGAGGTTTGTACTAATGAGTGATCATATTAGGTTGAGGTATTTGCTTGAACAACCAAATTTGAACATCAAGCAGGATAGATGGTTAGCCATGATCAATGAGTTTGATTTCGAGATCAGGTATATCAAAGGTAAAGAGAATAGGGTGGAAAATGCTCTCAATAGACAGGTATAGGTATGTCAATTGGCAACTATGAGCTCCTATGGGATAGACTTATAGGATAGGATCTTGTAGGCAGGTCAGAAGGATGTTAGGTATGTGGATATTGTGCATAGGTTGCAGTAGGGTACTGGTACAGGCATAGGTACAGGTACATGTGCACATGGTATGGATTATTGTCTCGAAGCGGATGGATTGGTCAGGTTTTGAGACAAGATATATGTATTGGACAATAGTGAGCTCAAGAAGGTGATCTTGAGGGAGTTTCATGCGAAGCATTATTCAGGTCGCCCGGGTTATCAAAAGACATTGACAACGCTGAATAGATTTTACTATTGGCTGAATTTAGAGAGGGATGTAGTAGAGTTTGTGGTGAGGTGTTTCGACTGTCAGTGAGTGAAATTAGAGTATAAAAATCTATGTGGACTGCTACAACCGATCATGATTCTAGAGTGGAAATCAGAGGTCATTTATATGGATTTAATCACAGGGTTACCTAAGATAGTGAAACAACATGATTCCATCATGGTCATTGTGGACAGGTTAACAAAGGTTGCACACTTCATTCTAGTAAAGTCTACATTCTCAACTAGAAATGTGGCATAGGTATTCATTAGAGATGTAATTATACTGCACGATGTTCCGAAGAAGATTTTGTTAGATGGGGATGTGAAGTTCACTTCCAATTTTTGGAAGGAGTTATATGTAGGTTTGAGCACAAAGCTAGCCTTCAACACAACTTATCATCCACAGACCGATGGACAGACATAGAGGGACAACAAGATATTAGAAGACATGTTAAGGATGTATGTGATGCATCAACAATGAAAGTGGGAAAAGTATCTCCCTTTGGTAGAGTTAGCATACAACAACGGTTATCAAGAGTCATTGAGGATGGTCCTTTTGAGGCATTGTATGGGTAGAAATGTAACACTCATATCAACTGGAGTGATCCGGTTAATTGGGTGTTGATTGGACCAGATATGTTGGCAAACATGGAACAATAAGTGCAGGTTATAAAGAAAAATTTAAAGGCAACACATGATAGGTTGTTTAGTTATGTAGATAGGAACAGGTTGTTCAAGGAGTTCCAGGTTGGGGAATAGGTGTACTTGGGTATCAAACCAAAGAAGATATCCTTATGGATTGGATCATGTGCCAAGATGGCACCACAATTTTGTGGACCCTTCAGTATCATGGAGAGGGTTGGGCCAGTAGCCTATCGACTTGCATTGCATCCAACAATAAAAATCCATGATGATTTCCATGTATCTTTGCTTAAGAAGTATGTTAAGGATGATGATCATGTGATTGACTGGTTTGTATTGTAGGTGGAACCCGATGGAGAATTCCAGCTACAGCTTCAGTGTATATTGCAGAAAAAGGTGCTCATGCTCCAGAACCAAGAAATCGATCAAGTTAAAGTGCAATGGAAGCACTTTGGGCTCGAAGAAGCTACATGGGAGATGTTATATTAGATGCGGGCTATGTATCCTTCCTTGTTTGCGAGTTGAGGAAAAATGAATTCGATATGGTGGTTTGGAATATGCTTTATGGTGGTTTGATATGTGCTTTATGGTGGTTCATATATGCTTTATGATGGTTGGTATATTATATATGATGTTTTGATATATGCTTAGATATGGTGTTTAGTATATGTTTTAATATATGTTTTGATGTGTAATTTAGTATATGGTTTTGGTATATGTTTTGATGATGTTGCTATATGTACATATGTGTATGGATGTAAATACTGCCATGAGCTATATTATAAAGCTCCACTATGTAGTATGGGTGTTATGATTATGTTGTCATGTTACTATGCTATCATGTGGTTATGTTATCACGTTGTTATGATGTCATGTGGATTGGTACTAAGTAGGATGATCATTGTAAGTATTGTAATGAGCTGTGTTATAAAGCTCCATTATGTGGTATGTTATCATGTTGTCATGATGTTTTTGTTTTGAGCAGGTCTTTCATTGTAAATACTGTAACGAGTTGTGTTATAAAGCTCCTTGAGAAGTATGTCTTCTTTCAGCAGGTTGCTGAGGTAAATGTGTGATTGAACACTGAAGATGGTGTCTCCTAAGGGGGAGAGTTCTATAATAGCCCTGGTGAAATTTCCATGTAATAAAAGTTAAAAACAATAACCACGGTTGATTGGACACTTATTCCAAGATGAATGTTGGGCAGGACATCCTAGGGGTGTTCATTTGATTGTTTATGGCTAAGGAAATTGGCAAAGGAAATAGCTAAGGATTTTGAAAGGAGAAATGGCATTTTTGACACATTATTTATGAAAATAATGGAAATTTGGAGAAAAGGAAGGTGAAAGGTCACAAGTTGCATGTGAGGAGGAAAATGAAGGAAAATAATGGAAAAATGAAGAAAATAGAGGCCTCATTCATAAAAAGGATTTTGAGGATCAATTGGTAACCTTTTTTCAGTTGAGTTTTGGAGCTCTCTCATTACTCTCTCTCTCTCTCTCTCTCTCTCTCATACTCTTGGACACTTAGAGTTTTTTAGAGCAGTTTGGCATTAGAGCAAGAAAGGAAAAGAAGGAAAGAGGAAGCAAAGATCAAGTAGGGAAAGGCAAGATCAAGCATCTACAACAGGCTTCATTGTAGGTATCGACTTACATGTGTATTTGCCTTGCTATATTTGGCATGCATGGTATTGCATGTGGTTCCCTTCTATCATGGTATGGGTTTATCTAGGTGTAACAATGTTTTTCAGCCTAGCCTTTCCATTTTCGGATAGCCATGGTGTGATGGGGTTCTCATGTTTTAGTTGAGCTGGATTTTCGGATGGATTTGAAGTTGAGTGAGGTGGATCTCCGAAATGATAGAAAACATGGCCTAGTAACCCTTGAGTCGGACTGTGGGTTGCAGTAAAGCCATATTTTTTGTTGCGTCAGATGGCCTAGGAATCCTTGCCGGTGAATGGTGGGATATACGGTAAAGACTAGAGGTGATTTTCTCTCCATTGGGCCTAGTAATCCTGGGTTTGGGATATGTGGTAAAGCCTAGAGTGTGGGTCTCGGTTTAGGGCCTAGTGATCCAAGTTTGGATTGCGGTAAAGCCTAAGAGACTAGGAGACATGAAAATTCCTTACGGTGTATGTGGAGAAATCTAGTGGCATCCATGCTTGTTTGCCCTAGTGATCGGGTGGAGGTCACGGTAAAGCCTATTATGATGTGTTCATTGTGTTGGCCTAGTGATCTAGGATGGATTACGTAAAGCTTGGTTTCTATTGATGAGGGTGAGGTGGTTTACGGTCAATATGCTTTGGTTGGTTCTTTTTCCTTGAGTCCCAAATTCATGTTTGGAATATGGCATTGGGATGAATGGATGAAGAGATATTTGGCTCAACCATTCTATGACCATGTGGAACATGGTAGTCCCATCTTCGGTTGGTTTATTGCATTCATTAATGAGAAATGCATTCCCTTTATTTCTATGTGCAAATGGATTGATATATATGTGGATTTTGATGGTTGATATGTTTATGGTAATTTTGTTCCTATTATTCTAGTTATATGCATATTTTATGACAACAACTATGTATGGATCTCAACATATTTTTACTTGTCAATGAATGGATAATGTATCTATGGCCTAATAGATGATAATGCAAAAAATGACATGAGGGAAAAATGGTTCATAACGATTCTTTGATAAGTATGATATCCCTACACTTAATTCTGTTGTTTACGCTTGTACATTACATGTTGATGATATGTTTGACGAAATGCCTGACATGGATAGTAGGTGTCTGGTTATGGTAATGTTTAGTTTATCTCTTATGCATCATTGTTTCTCTATATTTTTAATGATTTCAAGCTATCACTTCGTTTTGGGTAGTGGCCTAGGCTCTAGGCCTAAGAAAGTGGCTTAAATTTCAAAGACATTGGCATATAACTGGAAATTTTGGTTTCTGGTCATTGGAAGGCAAGCTTGTGAGAGCGAATTTAGGTTGTTTGTCTCTCCCTTACCCATAGCATGAGAGAGACTGTGGCTTAAGAGATCCATAAGAATAGTGGGACCCAGGGACAGATTATCTGAGTGGCTGAATTGTCTCCTAGGGATTCTATTGATGATGTTGGATGACTGTGTGTGATGTTTCCATCTATTCCACTTCCTTAAGGTCACATAGGAGGTTGAAACTAATCATAGTAGCCTCTACTATCATGTTTACCCTGGTTGGCATGATTACTTGGGTGGATGTTGGAGGAGGGTGTTACAATCATAATTAAAACATATAATCCAACAAACATAATAATGAATCATAACTTTATGTAAAATTATATGGAAATCAAAATTTTTATTTCAAGATACCATGCGAACATCAGTTATATAAATTGTCTTAGATAATTATTCAAAATCATTCATATCTTCTTGAACATCATCAAGATTCACATCTTCAGATGAATGACTAGATGTAGATGAACATGTTCCATATTCTTATCTTTCAACAACTAGCGCCCCATCTGAGTCAACATGCATTCCCACCATTTCAGGTTTCAAAATTCTTCTAGATCCACGACTGGGTTTAATAGACTCCCATCTCAACATTGTTTCTTCTAGCAGCAACCTCTTTAGAATCTCTATCATCCTAAAGTGAAGAGTTCTTCTCTTTGTTAAATTGAAGTCATGAACAAGTATGTAAAAATCCTCCAATTTTAAGAGGTCTGTGCTGCGATGATTTATATTTGTACCCTTTCTTTTCCTCTTTCCGCCAATTTTTTTTATCAACTACCATATCTAGCTTGTACACACCATTGAATGGGTATATATTTGTGGCATACCAATGTACTTCAACACTTGCAACATCTTCATTTCTTGTAATGACCTTTATAACCTTGTCAACCTAGAATGGATAGCCATTGGCATCTCCATCTGCTATAACTGCGATCATGAAACCCTATTTAATACCCTGTACTGAACCCCTGTAAAGGTCTTCCATGGCTTCACATTGGGCACGAGATCTTCTAGAACCAATATACATTTCTATTTCCTTTACATGTGAAGAATTAATAATACCTTGAGATCATTGTTGTATAACAATGTTTCTTTCCTCATGTTCATTTCACACATTTTGTGGCCAAATAAATGGAGTTTCCAAAAGTATATCTTCATTTGTTGTTCTTGAAATGATATCACTCTTATTATTGAAAAAAGACTCCAACAAAACTGAATCAACAATATCAAAGAACTCATATGTCTATCTAATACATTTTTTAATTTCTTCCAGGTAATCAAAATAATTTATATCTCTCTTCTGCCTGTGTGCGTTATGAACTTCAGGAATTGATTGTAACAACAATATATTTGAAACAAATATTAAATGATATGGAATGAACTTCAAAAATGCCAAACCTGATGATGATTCCTATTCTGCAGTAGTTGAATACTTCCTGCCTTATATTAGTGTTTTCCCATCAATTTTTTTGATACGAAATTGATGTTGGAAGCTAATGTCATTAAGTTGTTCAATGCATTTCTCCTCACTGTGCGATCCAAGAATAAACCTTCAAATGTCAATAGTTTCTTCCAACACATGAAAAATAGACTCTCACATGTATGATTTATTAATACATTCAATTAATGATGGAAAACTCTCAACATCCTTCCTCCTCAATGTGACTAGAAAACAATTGAACATCTGATCAATATGGTCATGAATGTGCCCAACAAGAAGGAAACCAACCTTTACCTTCTGAAAAATTCTCAATTCAAAAAGCATGTTTAGGTATCCAAAAAGAATCTGATTTTTGTTTTCACGGCAAGTGTTGTCCAATTGTAGATACAAAACTTCAGGAAGATGACCAAACCAATGAGAAATCACATCATATAGAATTTTCCTCCCGTAAATTTTTGGGTGTGTGAACAAAATGTGGTAGAAGTGTTTTCTTCTGGTCCATACCATCAATTATCAAACCCAAATATTTAGTTGGATTATCATAACACTTCTTTTGATGCTTGTACAACTTTTTATTTTCACTTGTTTTTTATTCGCGATGCTCTTGAAGCGCTTTGACAATGGAATCTACACATAACATAAAAGAAAGACATTAATAAATACGTTTTCATAGTTGATGACTATACAATTTTAAAAATAATGTTATGAATGCTTACCTCTTTCTTCCCCTTGACATTTATCCTTTTTTATTTAAGAGAAACACGTACTACAAACCCCCATGCTTGTATTCTTAGGAATATAGACATTGTTTAATTCTTTCTTCCACATCTTCAAAAAATACTGATATGTAATAAATCGACCATTTCCTTCAACACCTTCTGCATATTCTTTGTATAAGTTGTATCTTTCTCATCTTGAGAAATTACTTGGAATATCTATTGTGTCTCTATTTGGAATACACTCTCCATGCTTTGAAAATAAGTCTTTCATCTATGGCATTGCAATATTTGATAATGGCCCAAACTCTCATTTATGACGTACTTCTGAATAAAATGTGAGATCATTTTCCAAATTTTATTGGATTCTTGAAAGACGAAAATTACCAATTGAATGAAACATTTTGAAAGACTTTCTACAGACAAATAAAGACCCAATATGATAATCATAACATGACAATGTATATCTCATGCACCCCACTAAATATGAATTTTGCATGATTTTATTCATTGACAAATATCTCTTCCTTTTCTCTAATGCAAAATTGAAATCCATATGTTTCAAGCAATCCTTTTGACAACATTCACTTGAAATGAGAGCATTGATAGAACTTCTTCTCATGAGATATTATGCTCTACCCCTTGTATAACTAGAACATCTTGGATTAAAATGAAAAGGTATGATCCTACTCCTCAATACAATATTTGTTGGCAATGCCTCCATCATTGAATCATCATCATCTATATAAGCATTTCATCATCATTATGATCATTTTGAACATAGTTAGGAAATTCATCACCATAATTGTTTGAAAAATATTCATTACCATCATTTGTGCATTTGAAAAACTGACTTGGAGGATATTCTTCATCATCTCCATCTTGCCCTTCATCAGTGTTAGCCTCATAGTCCTTAGAATTAGGACTAAATGGAAAATTTGACTCTCTGTTTATAGGATATTCCTAATCATGTGCATTGTCAGTGCTACTTTCATAGTCCTTAGGATTAGGACTACATGGAAAATGTGAATCTTTATTTACTGGAAATTCTTCATCCTGTCCTTCGTTACTGATGCTCTCATAGCCCTTAAGATTAGGCTCAATGGAAAATGTGACTCTCTCTTTAATGGAAATTCTTCAGCTTGCCCTTCATCACTACTACTCTCATAGTCCTTAGGATTAGGACTAAGTGGAAAATGTGACTCTCTATTTATGAGGAAAATCATCATCCTACCCTTTTCCACTACTACTCCCATAGTCCTTAGGATTAGGACTAAGTGGAAAATTTGAATCTCGATTTATTGGAAATTATTCATCCTTCCTTCCATCACTTCTACTCTCATAGTCCATAGGATTAGGACTAAGTGGAAATTGTGACTCTTGATTTATTGGAAATTATTCATCTTGGCATTCATCACTGCTGCTCTCATAGTCCATATGATTAGAACTAAGTGGAAACCGTGACTCTCTATTTATTTGAAATTCTTCATCCTGCTCTTCATCTTGCCCTTTGTCAGTTCTACTCTCATAGTCCTTAGGATTAGGACTGAGTGGAATATTTGAATTTCTATTCATAGTGAAAGACATTTCATTTATTCATCAATATGAATAGAGTTGTTACATGACAAAGACATGGATGCTTCATAATGCAAAACTTCACTATTATAAGAATCCATGGCTTTCAAACAAAAGAGGTTGAATGATACAAATGAAATCTTTACTAATGATAATATATAGCTTAAAGAATGGAAATTTCCCTCCAAAGTTTCCTTCCAAAAATTTCGTTTGAAGTATTTCCCTCCAAAATTTTCTTCTACAATTTATTGAGAATTTTCTCTTGAAATTAATATTTTAAACTAAATCTTTAAGTTAAAATTTTAAACTAAATCTTTTACCCAAATTAATCTTTTACTTAAATTAAATATCCTTTACTAGATTTTTTTTTAATTATATATTTGATCCCACATGTAACATAAATTACTATATCGCCATAACACGATTTATATCTTAAGTTTTTATAAAAAGTGTAATGCCACATTCAAGAAGAGATAAAACAATTCCATAATTTCCACTATATAATGAATTTTTCTTTCACTATTCCACACATCACATCAAGACTTCCTGAGGTTTTATTAAAAGACTTGGACGGATTTTGTGGAGCAACTACACTGTCATCGACAACACATTCAATGGGAGAATATCACATTTGAAAAGTTAGTTTCCCTTTCACTGAGTCTAGGTCTTAAACTCTCATAGGTTTACTAGTAGTTATGTGTTAGTTGGGTTGTTATGTTCACGGGGGATACTCCAATGTAAACCAAATTTAACATATAATTAACAAAATATAGATTCCTTTCAAAAATTAAAAATTTACATGAGTCAAGCTTACCCGACAACCCCCTGGCAGGCAGCAAGCCACTATGTCATCGATGGGTGGGCACGCCCAAGACTGGAAGGTTGCATGCCCGTTGTGCCTCAGGTAGGCACGCCCACGGTTGAGCACACCTGCCCCCCTTAGCAGGCTAGGGGGGATTTCAGGAATCAACCCTTGGTAGGTCAGGGAGATAATTGCTAGAATCATCCCCTTAGCCTATCGAGGTCGATTCTCATAATCGACACCGTGGCCTACTGGGGGCCGATTTCAAGAATCATCCCTCGGCAGGCCAGGGGGTTTCCTTGACTTGAGCGGGCATGCCCACGACTAGGTGTGCCCACCTATAGGCATAGTCTAGTGCTGGTGCTTGTGGGAGGGTGTCCAGTGCTTGTGTCTGTTGCTGGGCGCGCCTGACCGTGGGTATGCCCACCTTGGTCAAAGTGGCCCCCTGGCTTGGGGCCCTGTGGAAGATTCTGGGAATCAGCCCCTTACAAGCTAGGGGGACACTTTTCCTTGAGCGAGCATGCCCACAGCATGTGCAACTGCCCATGCTTACGCTTGTGCCTATGGGCATTCCCGCCCATAGGCTAGGGGCTGATTCTTGGAATTGCCCCTTGGCCTATCGTGGGTCGATTCCTAAAATTGACCACCTAGCTCGTTAGTAGCCGATTCTTAGAATCGACACCTTGGCAATCCAAGGGGCAACTCTTCCCCAAGCAAGCATGCCCACGGCCAAGCGTGACCACCAATAGGCACATGCCTCTATGGGAAACCACACTCAACTATGGTATAACGACCACCCTAGCAGGCCAGGGGGGCCGCTCTTCCCTGGACGGGCACACCCACAACTGAGCGAGGTTGCCCATGCCTATGCTTATGCTAGTGGGCAGGCGCGGCTGGTCATGGGTGTGCTCGCTCGGGCCAAAGCGACCCCCTGGTAGGCCAGGGGTCAATTCTGAGAATCAACCCTTGATAGCCTAGGGGGATGATTTCCAGAATTGGCCCCTTCGTAGTCCAGGGAATCGGCCCCGAGTAGGCCAAGGGGAAATTTCCAAAATGGATCCCTTGGCAGGTTGGGGGGGCCGATTATGAGAATCAACCCCCTGGCCTATCGGGGGATGATTTTGGGAATCAGACCCCCTGGCTGAGAATCAACCCCCTTGCCTGCCAAGTGGCTGCTTTGCCCGGGGGGGGGCACGCCTAAGGCTGGGTGCACTTGCCTAAGGCTGGGCGCACTTGCCTAAGGCACAAAAACCCCCTAGCAGGCAGGTGGATAATTTTGAGAATCGTTTCCTTGTAAGGAACAAATTCCAAGAATCGGCCCCTGGCTTGCTAAGGGACTGGGGACAAAAGTAAAAAATAAAAAAAAAAATTCTAAGGAATTGTTTTTTTTTAAACCATGTATGAACCTAACAACCAACTTTTCATGGGGGTCGATGTGCATGTTTCTGATCTTTGTTCGTTTTAAAATTTTGTTTTCATTTGTTTGTTTACTTAAGCTATTGATTTTTTGGTAAGATACATACATACAATATATATATATATATATAATATATATATATATAATAATATATATATAATATATATATATATAATATATATATATATATAATATATATATATATATATATCTATATATACTGCAAGAAAATGGCATCAATGAAAATTTCTATGAATCCTTCTAGACCAAAGACAACTAAAGTTG
This sequence comes from Pinus taeda, assembly GCA_000404065.3. Classification (NCBI taxonomy): domain Eukaryota; kingdom Viridiplantae; phylum Streptophyta; class Pinopsida; order Pinales; family Pinaceae; genus Pinus; species Pinus taeda. Next base: position 42,059 of record APFE030940033.1, read on the forward strand.
GAGGTGGATCCTTAAAAAATACTAGTGCCTCTAAAGATAAGAAGTTGGTTTCTTAGTGGAAGAAATCAAAAGAAGTGAAGCGTACAAAACTTGTATGGTTTGTGAAAGATAGAGAAGGTGAACAAGATCTAGAGATATATGTTGAAGGATACTGAAGTTGTTTATGTACTTACAAAACCGCCTTAGTCACATGACAAGATTAGATATCAATTTTTATTGTCCATGTATGACACGACAGATGATTCTACAAATATGTGTAATCAAATCATAAACGACATTGCACAAGATATCATAACTATTGTTATTTATATTTATGTGTTTTGTGTTATTGTAACTGTATGATTATATCTTTTATAGCTTCTTTTTTTTTTGACATATGATATTTTGATTGACAAAATTTTATTAAAGGTCTTTCAATTATGTTGGGAGGAATTTATTTTATAGAGCGAGATATTATGAATTTTGTCAATAGTTTCTAATCAAGTTCAGAAGAAGATATGGCAAACAAGCAAAAAAAAAAGTACTTCATGATGATACAAGACTACATCCAAGGGATCTGAAGCAAACAATGCATATAGTGGATAAATCCAACAAAGCTAGATATGTCACTTTTGAAGATAAGGAAGTTGAAACTGATGCTGAAGCTGGAGAATATGTTGCCATTACTAAGGATTAGATTAGAACTGATGTTAGAAAGGAAAAGAGCCATAAAAGACCAAAGGAAAAAATGCCCAAGAATGTCTCTATTCTAGTTGATGATGAGGATGTTACTTATGTAGAAGAAAATATGATAACCGAGAGGTAGAAGAAATTAAAGGTTGATCATTCTCAAAAACTCATGGCTAACAGTGAAGATCCTAGTGAAAACTCAAAAGGAAGCAGGGAAATCATTACATTAGACATTGATTTAGAGGATGGCATTATTAAAACAAAACAAAATGTTATTAGACATCACTTGACAAAAAAAACTTAATTGAGGGTGGTCATACATTTCAACTTAATGTCAGCCAAATCTATAAACCAAATGAAGGAAAATTTAAATATCAAATTAGAAAGCCACACCACGTGCATGTTCACAACTTGAAGACATTGATGAAGTATAATTCATATGCTTATGTGGTTAATTATGTGCTTCTTGTTGATCCAATTCAAGTTCCCAACAAAGAAGCATTTGATAAGTCAAAATGTTTTAAATACAAATATTATGTATTTGGGGGGAATCATTCCATATAATCTCAAAGGAAATTGATGGTGGAATATCCCAATAACCCACGTTTTGAAACAATGAAATGTATCATTTATGTTAGTTTATCATATACAAAAGAAAATTTATTGGCATGAGATCATAATACAGATAATGAGTATAGGATGTCTATGGAATTCATCCAAAGGGTTAGATTTATTCATAATGAATTTGAAAAAAAAATTGGTGGGGATAAGACAAAGGTTAGCTTAGCATTTCAGAAGGAATGTTATATGGAAATAGGTTATCAAATTAAGGAAAAAATAAATTCAAAAGGTGGAAAAGTAAATTCTGATATATTTGGCGGCATGGATAACATTTTCCAGTTGGCATTTAGAGCTAGAGAGACATGGGAATTGATTAATGATATTTTTAGCATGTAGGAGAACATTGACATTAAAAACCAGAAGGTCAAAAATTCTAAACCATTTATATGTAGCAACAATAAATCATGACCTGAAATGAAGCTCCTTCCAAAAGATGTGACTATCACACCTTGGAGAGAATTGTAAGGAGTGAATGATGAAAAGCTTGTCAAAACAATATTATCTCATGTGAAGTTGGGGGAATTATCATTGGATGAAATGTGTGAGGAATTTCAAAAGTAAGTTTGTTGAATTATTTTTACTTATTTCTAGATTAAAATTTTCTTTTAAATATAATATATTGTTGTTGGTAGTATTTGTTATACATATTATTATATTAATTTTTTTTACTTTATCTATTGAGTCACAAGGTTTACATGAGAATACAAAAACAAATGGTTAAATTGTTGAATGAAGATAGTTGGGATGATGTTGTAAGAAACTACCCATATTCAATTTTTACATCAACACTAAAATATTTTTATCTTGCATTTTAAGAGGTATGTTGATTTATAAATTCATTTTTATTCATTTGTATACTATTTTTATTTTATAGCTTATACGTATATTAGTTTATTTCATTAAAGATGAAGAAGGATGCAAATGGAGAACCATATAGTTTTAGAAGCTTTATTTACAAAATTAAGATGGAAAGACTAACAAAGAAGCGTCTTAGTAATGTTGAACTTGATCCTAGTCTTACTCATTTCATTTGGAATGGGATTTAGACTATTCAATATCAAATAATACAAGGTGATTGTGAAGACATTGATAATCTCATACCTAAAAGGGATTATTCCTTAGTAATTGCAGATATTCCTCATGGTTTCAATATCCCAAACATTGACTATGATAGTGACCCTTATACTTATTAAGCTCTTAGTAAAGTGGTTGCGGGATTTGTAGAAGTCACAACATCACCATTGTGGAGATGTGTGCCATTTCATTGAGACACACAATTTTCAATGTTATTGACAAATTTCAAGGGAAAAGAAACTCAAGGATGCAACTTACATGGTAAGATGTTGAAATTGTATGTTTGATTAATGTTAACAAAATTATTTATGTACAAGTTAATTGAACTTTTACTATTTCATGTTACAGGAAAAAGTCAAACCTCATTAAAAGTGGAAATCAACCAATTATAAGTGATTGTGATTTCATCCATGTTGAAAGTTGGACAAAAGATGATAGCTATAAGAATTTGCTTCTTGATCGGCTAAATGGAAAGAGTCATAGCCAAGTACTGGTTTATGATGCTATTATAAAAAAACTAACATATGAAGATAAACAAAGAAAATGAGAGATAGTTAATATTTATCAAAAACCACAGTCATTGATTAACTATGTTATAAACTTATGTTCAAATGAAGGAGATTGGGTTCTAGATTTATTCTCTAGCTTAGGTAAGTTTTATTATATAAAATTGAATTTCAATATCTTCTTTCTTAATTTATATGTGATTACACTAATTTACTTCATTATTTCTTTTGTGCTTGATAATTAGGTACAACACTAGCATGTTGCCTACAAAAAGGAAGAAATTGCATTGCCATTGAAAAAGACCCAGTAGAGTGCAAATTTATTCAACAAATAATTAATGTTCTTCAATTTCTTCCACATGAAATGTAAGAAGTTGGGTTGAGGAAAGGGGATTTTAATGAATCACGTGTTGCAAAAAATGAAAATGAACCTCTACCACCATTAGATGGAATGATTGGAAAGGCATACATTGAGAGATTTGCAAAGATCAAAGATCCATCAAAAATAGGAAAGTGAGCAAACTGAAGTAGAAAATATTGTGGAAGAAGACAATGAATAAACTTTATAAGGTGAAGAGTATGGATTATGTGATATTATTGATTAAAATTAAGTTATGCTTGGAAATCAAGCTCATTTTTTGTAACTATTAATTAGTTATACTTGTAATGTTTTGACTTTGACTTTTCATGGGAAGAATAAGTATTTAGTTAATATTGTTATATGTTCAATATTTGTATTATGTGATTTTCACTTTAATTTTTATGTGAACCATTTTTTTTTAATTGTGATTATTATTACTTTTTGACATGAAATTTATAAAAAAATTGTTATTTAACAATTTTTTATTAAATTTTCCATAACAAAATTTTGATTTTGACACGTCATTTCTAGCAAAAAGTCTCAAAAATGTGTAATTTTTTTTGTTTACATATATGTTCAAAATGTTTATTTTATGCCAGTTATTAAAACTTATTATTTTTTTAGACACAAATTATTTGATATGCATTGAAAAATTAATTAATGATATATAAATATATAGAAGAACAAAACTTTAAAATATCAACTTTTTTTTAACTATGCAAAAAAAATAAAGATCTACAACAAAAAAATTTAAAAGAAAAAAAATAGAAGAAGAGAAGACTACAAAAATTGTTAAATTTGGAAAATAATTATTCACATTTAACACATTAGAAATTTTAAAGTCAAAAAATAAGTCTTCTAAAAAAAGGGCTTGAACCTGCATCAACACTTTTTGAAATAAGCTTGAAAATCACTAACATTTTCAAAATAATGTACATAAAAAAATTTAAAGTGTAAAAACCTATGCTAAAAAAAACATAGATGTATTGTGAATCAACGCTTTTCAAAATCAGTTGATTTTTTTGCCACCTGAAAAAAAGGGGTAATCGTATTAGTTCTTGTTTCAAAGTTTACATTGTTAGAATATAAATTACTAAAAAAACATTTTAGTCGTGCAAAAACTTTAAATTAGAGCACATATTAGGACATGTATAAAGGTTACCATAGTTAATGTATCATTATGTGGTCTAGAGCATAAATCAAAACATCATGACAAGACATTGTAGTCGATGTAGATGCATTACTTCCCTTTAGTGTGGAAATTTGCATGCATCCTCCCGCGATCCTTTTTTTCCTACACATTGCCATTCTTATTGTTCTTTATGTTATTAGAGATTCACCATCACCATTGCAGTGAGCGATTTAACTTCACCAGTACCAATGAGACTCTATATGAGGATGAAATGCTTATCTCTTGCATTTAAAAACATGGTCATGGGTACTAGTGTGCACTATCGAAGCACGTAGGTCAATATAATAGATATATTGGCATCAAATAACAATATTGTATGGCTAAATGAAATCGACCTGTAAAACTAATTATGATGGTTTAACATTGCAGTTATTCTATGATGTGGAACTATTTGTCACCTATAGTGGATGAAATGTTACTTAACATCAAACATAGGAATTTTAGTCTTAAAGAGGAAATTCTATCAGATTATAAGAAAAAAGTGAGTTTAAAAATTTAAAAATTTCCATATTTGATTGATAATATTAGTAGAGAAATTTAATTTTATAGCACATCATCTTCTTTGGAATCATAAATTTGATTAATAATTTATAAAAAATTGTATGGTTAAAACTCTATTTAATCAAATTTTCTATATAGTGGTAGATGCATCAGAATGAAGGAGGATCTATTGTCATTTATGTAAGAGGGTTAAAGGAAAAATGGAGGGAAATTTAGAGTGGAGGAATCTAAAGCGAAACCCACCTAGCACAAGCAAGCTACTTAGTGACACCCACCAAACAGTCGAGTATGGCATTTTTTTTTAATAACCTAACTCATATATTAGATCAAGAAATTAAGAGGACAACTTGCTTATTGACAAAATAGGTTCTAATTTCCAAGCCTAATTGGCACATGGGTTTCTACCTTTGCAACAACTAGAGATTGAGGAGTAGGTTCACATACATAGGAGTAAGTAACAAGGACAAAGTTAAATGTTGGTTCTTCTCAAGGAAACATGGTTCATTTTATTTCAATGGTATCATTATTTTTTCTTCCATGAAATGTAAATCTATCAGACAATTTCAAATCAAAACTATTAACTTTATCATAATCTTTTCAAAAAAAAAAAAACCAAATTTCCCTAGATGTCTTGTGTGTGTTCTCCAATGGTCAAACTAGTGGAATTGAAAGATAGAAAATCCTTAAAAGTGAACAATATAGATATTCAATCAAGGGTAAAGAGGATGGAAAACAAATTTATCCTAGAGCATGTGAAGACCATGTTTAGACCAATAAGGTAGCTTCTTTTTAGTCGAAAAACTAACAAGAAGGGAATCACATAAACTTCGTGGAACATTGTTATACACAAAATGACCCCCCTCATCAGCTCAGAGGAGAAGGACACTTTGATTGGAAGAAAACACTAGGTTACAAGCCCATTTTCCAGGGTAACACACCTTAGAAATAGACAAAAGGAGTTATAACACTCCTCATGACTTAGTAAAGTACGTTAGTCCCTAGGTTAACACTTTTTTTTCCTAAAAGGAAGTGTTATTGGATATTTATGAGATTCTGGAGGTCCAAGCATGAGTTGATTGAATAACACTCCACTTTTCACTTAAATACCAATCTCAAATTTACAATTCTGTTGTAGGGATTAATGCACGACTAGTTGTACACAGAAAAATCCTCTCGAGTCTTCCAGGACCCAAGGCAGATGGAATTAGGTTACTTGCACCCGTTAAAATCTACATACATACATTCTCTAGTGAATTTTCACCAAAGATCTCAGTATGGCAAAGGGAGGACTGCTTCACCCGCTCCTAGAGGAGAACCTACACATAAACAAGACAAGAAGTAACCTTCACAACATATACATCTTGAAAATTAAAAGAATTAACATATAGGAATATATAAAGCTAGCATGCATCTAAGATAATCATCAATCTCGAATTCACATCAACATATACAGAAAAGAGTTTTCAACATCATCAAGTGGACAAAATAGGAGAATATCTATATTATTAGATGAGAGAAGAATGATTACAACCATGGTTGCTAAATCAAGTCTTCCCTTAGCTCCTTTCCCCCTCTCTCTCTCAATTCTTCGACAACATTACAATATTGATCTCAAAAATTTTGATCCTTGTTACAATGGCCAAGCCTCTAATTTATAGATGAGGAGGGGCTCTCTCCTTGCAAATTCCTTCATGAGTTCTAATGATGCAAAAGCTTGGATGTTTCCTTGCTTCATTTTTATTTCCCTTCCCGTGAAGATATATTAGGAATATAAATGTCCTTAGTTATGACCAAGGCAAGTGTTTCTTGCTTTTCGAGTTAACATTTGAGTGAAAAGTGAAGTGTTAGCAAGTCAACTCGCATTTTTACCTCTGGAATCTCATAAATATCCAGTAACACTACTCTTTAGGAAAACCAGAGCATTAACCTAGGGACTAGCATACTTTATTGATTCATGAGGAGTGTTATAAATCCTTTTGTCTATTTCTGTGTTGTGTTACCTTGAAAAATGGACTTGCAACCTAGTGTTTTCTTCTAGTTAAAGTGTTCTTCTCCTCTAAGATGATGAGGAGGTCATTTTGTGTATAATATATGCCCCCTAAAGTATGAGGTTAGAGACGAAGATGATCGTTGAAATAATTTATATAAGAGAGTGTTGAAGCCCCGAAAATCGGGTCGACAACAAGGGGGATACCCACCCGGTCCCGACCTTGATTGGCAGCTCCTTATCCGTTTGGTATAGCGGGTCGGACTGGGGATAATGGGACCAGTTTCCCAATCTAATGGTGTGTGTGTGTGTGTAGAGTTGGATGATGCCGATCTAAGAGTACTTAAAGCTAATTTAATTCAGACTTTTAAACTAACTCTATGCTATTGTAATCTAATGAGAAACAACACATCTAATCTACGCTAACCCGGGCTGTATTTCTTCTATTATGCGATCTAAAGAGATTTCAAACAAAAACTAGTAATAAAGATCATTAAGCTATTATAAGAATATAAATCAATTAAGATAAACCACTTTGCATAAGAAGTTAGGCAAAACAGTTGTGAACAACATATCACATAATAAGTTATTCATATATCAGACATAAATAAATGACTCCACCGTACAGAAGTGCCAAATGGTAACTCATACATTCATGCAATAACATATAAACAACTGAAAACTATATATCACTTTAAGAATATAAGCAAAAATGGCCAAGAGATAAAAGTACCATTTATGGCTAATCCTACTCATAAGCTTCAAGCAAAAACGATTTATCTCTACTTGTTCTAACATCTAATAAGAGTACAAAAGTGCAACATCAGTAGTAGACATCAAATGCAAACATTAATAAATCTCGATCCATCCATTCATCAAAACCTCCTCCGAGGGTGCAAAAGTGCATGTTCCGAGGACAAGTTTTTGACAAATTTCTGGACCCTTCTCTAAGTGCCTGAGAAGGGTTTAAATACTTCTAGCTAATTAACTTAATTACATAATTTTAGGATACGGTTTAAATGACCACCCTTCTGATAAAGCAAAACTATTTCTAAAAATTGAATCTAATTCTGAACCATTTCTGTATTTTCTCCTTCGTGCTGCAAGCATGCAACATTCACCTAGGAAGAGTCGGCTGGTTGCCTTCCGCTTTCGTTTGAGCGATAAAAATAGAAATAACAAGCGCTGACACCACTTTTTGGTAAACTAGAAGATATTTTCGAGAATCTTCCTCTGGCTGGGTGTATTCACTGCGTGTATACTTGGTAATAACTCAAATTTCTCTCAAACTGATTCTGCTTTTGCTATTTCAGTTTCTGGCCTTGCGAATGACTGAACAAGTTAGGGACTTACTGTTGAACAATTTTCTGCATCAAAAACGCCTCGTTTCTTTGTTCCGGGCTTTCTGGTTACGTTTTCCTTCTTTAGCGCCTCTTTTTCTTTTTTCCTACATATTGCTTTATGTTATTTCCTATCTTACAGTTTACGCAAAGGAAAGAGTAATGAATAATAAAGATTGACATGAAAGCTTTAAGCTCTTATGAATGCATAATCATGACACCCATAGCGAACTGACTCTTCGAAAAACACAAAACTGTCCTTCCTGAATACTTTGGCGTACAATCATTAATTTATTTTAAGGCGCGCGCCCAATTTTGGTTTACGGAGAGCTTTCCTTGAATATTGCGCCGAGGAAAATTCACGATGGGTGATTTTTGTGACTCGCATTGCAGCATCGCGGATCGCGTCGTCAAGATGTGTCATCGCAGAAAATCATGATCGCGAATTTTCTCAAGACACCTAAGAAGCACAAAATCGTAATTCCTTTTAAACAAAACATCATTTATGAGCTGATATTGTTTAGCTTTCAATCTCAGAGCTCTTTTCTTGGTGTGATCCAGGTGTGCTGGAGCATACCCATTCTTAAGATAATAAATGGTGTCAGCATATAATGATTTTGTATCGTTTAGGCTTACCTCATACGTTTGTACCTCTTCAGATGAATTTTCAGGAATTTGCGATACTCCAGCCAACATTTTGTAGAAGCCTTGACCTCTCACAATTCTTGCTGGTTTGATCTCAAGGTCGTATTCTTGTAAAGCAGTGATCCAATTTGCTCTTTTTTCACCATCTTTCTGTATTAGAAGATTTCTTACCGCTGGAAACGGTACTATGAACTTGGTATGGGTTTTAAGTAAGAAAGGTCTGAAATATTTGACCGCTTTGAAAACATCATATGCTTGTTTCTCCACATCTGAATAGTTGAGTTCATCACCTTGTAGGTTCGAGCTAAAAAATGCGTTTGGAGCTTCCGCTTTCTCTTGATTTGCTTGAGTTAGAATCGCGGCATATGATTTCTTTGAGGCAAATGTGTATAAGATAAAAGATTCTGAAAAATTCGGGGTCGCTAAAGATGGAGCATTAATGATAGCTTGTTTGATCAGGTTGAATGCTTCATGCTCATCTTGACCCCATTTGAAATTTGAATTCTTTTTTATCATGGTTTGCAAAGGAGAAACAATTCATGAAAAATCTGGGACAAATCTCTTCATAAAATTGATTTTAACAAGGAAAGATTGCATGGCTTTTTTATTATGAGGTAGGGATATTTCAGAAATTTCTTTGATTCTGTCAGGCTCAATGTGAATACCAGATTTTGACACTATGAATCCTAGAAGTTTTCCTTCACTTAATGCGAAAAAAGATTTCTTTGGGTTAAGTGAAATCCCATACCTTAAACATTGTTGAACGATTTGTTTCAAGTCTTTGAGATGGTCGCTTCGCTTCTTGGAGTACACTGTTATATCATCCAAATAAATTACTACAGATTTATTGACTAAACCCTTGAATGCGATGTCCATGGCTCCCTGAAATGTAGCGTCAGCATTGATCAAACCAAATGGCATCTTCTGATATGCGTATGTGCCCAATTTAGTTCGGAATGTGGTTTTTAACTGATCATCGAGATGTACCAGCACTTGATTGTATCCTGAAAATCCATCCAAAAAAGACATTAGTTCTGAGACTACTACTGCCTGTAATATCTGCTCCATAGGCAGGAGGGGAAAATTGTCTTTTTGACAGGCTTTGTTGAGATTCCAAAAATCGATGTAGATTCTAATATCTCCGTTTTTCTTTCTAACGGGTACCATATTGGAGACCCATTTGGAATGTCTGACGGGGAAAATTATTCTGGCTTTTAATAACTTATTTAGCTCAGTTTTTATCTGGTTTTCTAAATTGGGGTGGATTTTTCTAAGTTTCTCTTGGACATGTTTTCGTTGTCAATCATAGGGATAGTATGTTGAATGATAGAAGTGTCGTATGTCTTCAGTTCATCGTAATTCTAGGCGAAAACATTTTTGTATTGTCTCAAAAGACGAATATATGCTAGTTTTTCTTCAGGGGCTAGGTCGTGGCCTAGATTAATGTTTTGTGGTTTATCATCGGTTCCCAGGTTTACTAATTCATAGTTCAGAGTCGAACTGTAGAGCTTAGAATTAGTAGACCTAGTAAACCAATTTTTCAAATCATATAATTCTTCCAACTTAACCACCGATTTAGGTATAGCATTATTAGTGCTATCTTGTTGTATTTGTCGATCGTGATGGTCTTCGTCAATTATTTGATTGGAGTAGGATTCTTCAGAAGTGAGGAAATTTACAATATCATGATCGTTATTGAATACTCTCCCGTTTGTAATGTTGTCAGGGATGGACAGTCTAAAGATTAATTCTATTGAGAATCTATTTGGACTAAAATATTTGGAGGGAATAAGTCTAGAGGCTACGTTAGCTAAAAGGTCTGTGCTCGCGTTTTGGAGTCTTGGGATTGACGAAATATTGAATGCTATGAAATGCTCAGTCAGATCTTGTACTAAAGATTGATAATGTTTCAAATGACTTGATAGGCAATGTATGGTGTTACGTACCTGTTTGACGACAATCTCAGAGTCTCCGAAAACTTGAAGATACTTGACGTTCAACCCGATTGCTTTATATAGGCCTTGCACCAAGGCCTCATATTCCGCTGTATTGTTTGTGCAATCGAATTCAAGTCTACACGTAAGCATGGTCTTATTTTCTTCTGGACTAATCAGAACGCATCTTGCTCCTACTCCTTCGTTAGATTTAGAGCCATCAAAATACAATTTCCAAAACAAAGATGTATTTACAGGTTTATCTACAAAATTAACACACTTTGAATTATCAGTTTGGGAAAAAATTTCGACTTGGGACAAAACTGAATTTTCTAAGTAAGGTGATGTATGAGCATTGAAATTGCTGAGGAAAGAATCTACCGAGTAATTGCCTATGATGATGCTGTTATATGCTATTGCTTCATTTTCTCCCTTCAATTCCGTTAATATGTACTTCTGGTGTAACTCTCGTTCAACCTTTATTTGATTCGGTTTACCATTGTAGGGTAACCACATGTGCGACCAGTCGGTTGAGAAGTATCCATTGAGTTTTTCGGACCAATCCCTGCTAAGAATTAATCCATAGAATTCGGGAATATCAGCTACTAGAATGTCAATAACCTGACATACCTTCGGGTTAGATGACAATCTTATGGTGACTTGATTAAGTTCACCAATACTTCGACTTGAGATCGATCAAGCTGAACTATGCGCACTGCGGATTTTTGTGGTTGAACATTCAACTTGGCACATATTGATCTGGGTAAAATATTCGTTGAAGCCCCAGAATCTACCAAACAATTGTGCACATTTTTATTGAAAATTTCATAAGTGAGAAGAAAAGGGGGAGTGTGAGATCTTGATCTTCCTCCAATCAAGGCGATGTCATTTGGATCAATCTTATTGGTCGTGTTGGTTGGAGGTCTTCCCATGTTGTAGGAATCTATAGCTGTAGGCAAAGATGTAGTAGGCACATCATGTAATTCTTTCATCATTATCTTCTGTTGATGTTTCAATTTGCACAATTCATAAAGAGTGATATTAGCCCTAGTATTTTTCATGTCATCAATAATATTGTATTCCATTTCATTCGACACTATCAGTGTTCTCGATGGAGGTGTTTGATCTGGTTGGACTGGGCTAGATTGTGTCGCTTTCGCGGTCGTTTTCTTTGTTGCGACTTTATCTTTTGCTGCAGGGCTTGCGCCCTTCTGCTTAGGGGCAGTTTGGGGAGGATCAAGTTGATTTTTGCTTCGTGTGCTAACCGAAAATGCTTCTTGATCTTCTTCTTGTGGGAGGATGAAATCTCACATTCCTTGTAGTTCCATAACTTCTTCGTCATCGGTCTGCCCTTCAGTGGTACTCTCTTCTTCTTCCTCTTCTTCGGATTCGACATTTGAGATAACGTTGGGTGGTTTCACATCCATTGAAGGGCCTCTTTTAAAAGCTCTGTAGGGATTTTTTGAAGAAGTTTCTGCTACCTGTTTTTTTATGTCAATCATCTCATTGGACATGGTCTTTAATACTTTTTGCAATCCTTCCAAATCGAAAGGATCTTTCGTTTGTTTCTTTTTGGGGTCTTCCTTGAAGGTGACTTTTTTAGATTTGCGTTCCTCTATCGCAGATCTCTTTTACAGGGCTATTACGCGTTTCTCTACTGCTATCGCCTCTGTCAGGTTTTCAACTAAAGTTGTTTTATTTTCCCTATCCACGAAGACTGCTAAGTTTGATGGTAAGGCTGTAATATACCATTCACATCGTACTTCTTCGCTGGGTTGGG
>APFE030940033.1:57542-67941 GCA_000404065.3 Pinus taeda
TTTGAAGAAGTTTCTGCTACTTGTTTTTTTATGTCAATCATCTCATTGGACATGGTCTTTAATACTTTTTGCAATCCTTCCAAATCGAAAGGATCTTTCATTTGTTTCTTCTTGGGGTCTTCCTTGAAGGTGACTTTTTTAGATTTGCGTTCCTCTATCGCAGATCTCTTTTCCAGGGCTATTACGCGTTTCTCTACTGCTATCGCCTCTATCAGGTTTTCAACTAAAGTTGTTTTATTTGCCCTATCCACGAAGACTGCTAAGTTTGATGGTAAGGCCATAATATACCATTCACATCGTACTTCTTCGCTGGGTTGGGAAGCAGTGGGAATTTTGTTGAGGATTTTATTGAATCGTAAATTGAAATCTTTGATGGGTTCTCTAGCCTTGGCTTTAAGATTGGATAGGTCACTGATTAACGTTGTCGTTGATCTTTCATCACCAAACTTTGTGAGGAATTGACTTTGAAAAATGTCCTAACTTGTGATAGACCCAGAGGGTAATGAAAAGTACCATGACCCTACTGTTCCTTGCATTGTATAGGGAAAATGCCGGACAACAGCGTCCTTGTTGGTAACTCCGTTGAGATTGACAGAAAGCATGAAATTGTTAATGTGCTCTTGAGCTAGCATGCCTGCTTCTGGATTGAATTTGGGTATCCATTTCTCAGGATGGGCCGGTATTTGGCTCAGGGGTGGAGGCATTAAAATTGCCCCAGGATTGTTCCATGGAGACTGGGCCATCTTTGAGCTGCTAGTAAATGAAAGTGCAGAGGATGATCCCTAAGGCTGGGAAGATGAATATATTATGATCTTAGATGATTGAAGAAGAGGGGTTGTGGAAGATGGATGAGGGGTTTGGAATGAAGATGTGGGTGGTTGACTTCGCGGTGAGGGAGTTGAAATGGACGATGTAGATGAAAGAGTCTCACTGTCAGACTCTTGTGGTGTTTTCCTTGCTCTTTTCCTGGTGGGGAGAGGGAATTCAGTTGGCTGGATGTCAAATTTTTCTCTCTTTAATCTGGTCAGGGGATGAGCAGGATTGTACTGCGAAGTCACGCTGCTTTGAGATTTATCAGACCTCAGTGTAAAAATAGAAAATCCCTGGAGTTTGTGAATCAGAGTTTGAACTTCAGGGGGTTCAATGGTAGATTGGTCTGAAATATTAGGGTATGTAGCAGCAGTTAATACTCAAGCGACTTCTGACTCTGGATTTAAACGTACTGGGGAAGTCGGGGCATTTGATGAGGGTGATTTACTCTCAGGATGGTATTTAGATTTTAATTTAGGTGCCATTCATAGTTCGCGGCCCTCCTTCTAGCGCCAAATATGTTGAAGCCTCGAAAATCAGGTCGACAACAAGGGGGATACCCACCCGGTCCGAACCTTGATTAGCAGCTCCTTATCCATTTCGTATAGCGGGTCCGACTAGGGATAATGGGACCAGTTTCCCAATCTAAGGGTGTGTGTGTGTGTAGAGTTGGATGATGTTGATCTAAGAGTACTTAAAGCTAATTTAATTCAGACTTTTAAACTAACTCTATGCTATTGTAATCTAATGAGAAACAACACATTTAATCTATGCTAACCCGGGGTGTATTTCTTCTATTATGCGATATAAAGAGATTTCAAACAATAACTGGTAATAAAGATCATTCAGCTATTATAAGAATATAAATCAATTAAGATAAACCACTTTGCATAAGAAGTTAGGCAAAACAGTTGTGAACAGCATATCGCATAATAAGTTATTCATATATTAGACATAAATAAATGGCTCCACCGTACAGAAGTTCCAAATGGTAACTCATACATTCATGCAATAACATATAAACAACTGAAAACTGTATATCACTTTAAGAATATAAGCAGAAATGGCCAAGAGATAAAAGTACCATTTATGATTAATCCTACTCATAAGCTTCAAGCAAAAATGATTTATCTCTACTTGTTCTAACATCTACTAAGAGTACAAAAGTGCAATATCAGTAGTAGACATCAAATGCAAACATTAATAAATCTCGATCCATCCATTCATCAAAACCTCCTCTGAGGGTGCAGAAGTGCATGTTTCGAGGACAAGTTTTTGAAAAATTTCTGGACCCTTCTCTAAATGCCTGAGAAGGGTTTAAATACTGCTAGCTAATTAACTTAATTACATAATTTTAGGATATGGTTTTAAATGACCGCCCTTCTGATAAAGCAAAACTATTTCTAAAAATTGAATCTAATTCTGAACCATTTATGTATTTGCTCCTTAGTGCTGCAAGCATGCAACATTCGCCTGGGAAGAGTCGGCTGGTCACCTTCCACTTTCGTTTGAGCTATAAAAATAGAAGTAACAAGCGCTGGCACCACTTTCTGGTAAACTAGAAAATATTTTCGAGAATCTTCCTTTGGCTGGGTGTATTCACTACGTGTATACTTGGTAATAACTCAAATTTCTCTCAAACTAATTCTTCTTTTGCTATTTCGATTTCCGGCCGTGAAAATGACTGAACAAGTTAGGGACTTTACTCTCTGAACAATTTTCTACATCGAAAACTGCCTCCGTTCTTTGTTCTGGGCTTTTCTGGTGCATTTTCCTTCTTTAGCGCCTCTTTTTCTTTTTCCTGCACATTGCTTCATGTTATTTCCTGTCTTACAGTTTACGCAAAGGAAAAGAGTAATGATAATAAAGATTGACATGAAAGTTTTAAGCTCTTATGAATGCATAATCATGACACCCATAGCGAACTGACTCTTCAAAAAACACAAAACTGTCCTTCCTAAATACTTTGGCGTACAATCATTAATTTCTTTTAAGGCGCACGCCCAATTTTGGTTTACAGACAGCTTTCCTTGAATACTGCGCCGAGGAAAATTCGCGATGGGTGATTTCTGCGACTCGCATTGCAGCATCGCGGATCGCGTCGTCAAGATGTGTCATCGCAGAAAATCATGATCGCGAATTTTCGCAAATCGCATTTATCGCAAATCGCAGCATCGCAGATCGTAGATCACGTTTAGTCATTCAATCATTGTGTGCTGCTTATACGATGTTGTGATATGCGACGTCGCATATCGGCCGTTGGAGATTTCTTAAGTTTTTTCATTTAAGAGCGCTTCATAATGAATGCGATGCGATGAATTTCGCGTCGCTTCTTCGCAGTTTATTATGCTCATAAGAAAATGTTTCATTCTCTTCTCGCGATGTGATAAAGTTTTAAGGAGTTGTATACAAAAATTTTCATAAAATGTTTGTTTGGATTTTTTATTAAGGGTCCCCATTTGCTTGGTGTTATTGCTAATATCAAACAAAGAGGGGGGTTGTTGGTGGCCACAACAGAGAGATAGAGAGAGGATTGTAGCTTCGGAACTATAGGAGACCCAAAAACAACAACATATGTAAGAAATATATAAACATGTCCCGAGTTGGGTATTCCCATGCTTAGTAGCTATATCGGAGTGGTTTCTCAAAAGAGGTATGACTGTCATGTCCACTGATAGGAACAATGTGGAAGTTATGTCATAATATTATCAATCTAAAAAGTTGTCTCTGAAAACAATATATGCATTTTGGGAGAGAAAAAACGCTGAGTGATGTAAGTCTCTACTCAAGGTCTTAGCTATTGCCTCTTTGAATGACATATTTTTGCACATGTAAATAAAGGAGTTGATTTATAACATGTGAGAAATCTTCTGATTACTGGTCAATGATGAAAATTGTTAACAGATGCGAGGATGAAACAAACTAGCCAATGTGAAAAGCTTGTTTTTGTTGAACGCTCGTAGAATCGTTCAACTGCGAGCCAATAATGAAAAATCCCATTCAAATGTAGGGTAACCTGCCACTAAGGAATACATGTTCCATAGTTTTTCTATGTTTATGGATCTTCTTCCTAGATAATATGTTGAAGTCAATAGGAAGAGATCTGTCAAAGGTAGGCAATAAGGTTTCCTACATCAGCTGAAATGAAACGGGACAATAATGAATGTTTTGGAGATGTATTAAGGAAATGTGTCAAACAGACGGAGGGAAATTTTAGGCATATGATGGTATGGTCGATAACAGAAGTAGAGAGTAGATGAGTCCCTTGAACAATAGAAGGCACTCCATCAAGGTTACCAAGCAGCTTAGACTCATGAATTCCAAAGAGTGTTAGGATATAAGGATGCAGGAACTTCAAAGTATGAAGGCTAAACTCATAGGATGGTAAGGTTTGGCGAGAAGTTGAAAAAGAGGTTTGTTGAGGGGGTGACATGTTTAATGGATTCAGTGCTACCAAAATATCCTTTAGTATAGATATTCAGCCACTGTTTTGTCCAATTTTTCCCCATCTAATTAAGTTTAATGAGTCCATATGAGTAAACTCAGTTGTCTTTTCATATTTAGAGAGTCTAAATAAATCATAAAGACAACTCCAAGGGGTACCTTTGTCATGGTTGATGGCCGAGTGTGACAAAGGGTTAATAGTATACCCGACACAATTCCTTTTCTGTAAGTTAGTCCATTGATTCTGGATAAAGTGATAAACCTGTGCTCCATAGACATCTACCTCATTTTGCTATGAGTATGAGGATACAAAGTAAACTCGATATTCTTCATGAAATTTTAAAGAGTTAGATGAAGAAAACTTGATAGGTCTTTTTCAGTTTTAGGGAGCAAGAAAAAGAGGTTAAAATAATTTCTTAGGCCTTCTTCATAGGAGTTTTGCAAGCCCAAAGAAGATAACTTGGGGTTTTTCAATTCAAGAGTGAGAAAAAGTCCCACAAACGAATGTGCTCATATCTTCTTCGTAATAGTTGTATGATTCTAAAGAAGGTAACTCAAAGGTTTTTCAATTTAAAAGAGAGAAAAAAATCCCAAAAATGAACGTGCTCATCTAAATTCAAAATTGATCAACTCTGCATAAAGACACTAAAATATCATCAGAGCATAAGTAAAATTTGACACAATAGTGATATGGTGCATGTTTAAACAAGATAGGAATGAATAGCTTCAATTTAAATTACTAGCTAAAGTAAGTCATACCTCCAAAGTGACAATAATAAGGGTGACAGACGCTAATTTTCATTGTTTTAAAGTTTTTGAGAGTGTTTTGGAGAGAAAATGGAGTAGAACTTTCTCGAGAGACTGCGAGCAATCTAAGTGACCATTCGATGTTGCATCAATTCTAGGTAGGTGGCTTGATCCCTATCTTGTATTTAAATACATTAAGGTTGATTGCTGGTCATTTTATCATTTATTAGGAAGCCCTAGGTGGTTTGGCCAGCTAACGCGGTCATAAAGGCCCTGGGGCATGTTAAACACCCTTCCTGTGAAGGGGAGGTATGTTAGCATGCCCTGTGGGCACTGGAGGGTCGTGTTAGCCAGTTGAGTGCAATGATAGCTTGGTTTTCTTGATTCCTAGGGTTTTTACCATCTAGAAACTAATTCAAGGGTTGTGTTATGCACAAATAAGGCTTGCAAGATGAATCTTTGGAGAGAAAGAGCCCATTATGTCAAGGAATTACAAATTCTGAATGATCCAGCATGTTTGGCAACTTTGAGACTATTTGGGCTACTGGAGTATGCCAGACTTGACCCGATGAAGAGTCACAAGGATCTCTTGAGTTAGATTATCTAATGGTGGGAGGAACGGCAAGGTGTGTTTAGGATTGGGGACCATGAAATCTCTATCGATCATGATGACATATATTTCCTCATTGGTTTATCGTTCATACGTGCACGAGTAAACGTGACAAGAGGGAGAGAAGATATGAGGACCACCGTGGAGTTGATCTGAACATATTGCAATGATGGAAGTTGGCTAGTGATCAATAGGATTCCAATAGAGTGGATGAAAACTAGACCAGTGAGGGCTATTATGTGGATGATCATGCACCTGACAGGGTCTAAGAGTCAACATGTGGCTACAAAGGCCTAGTTTCTACTGTAATTGGATTGCTTGTAGTTGCAAGTGTTTAACTGGTGTGAGAGAGTTCTCTTTCAGGTGAAAGAAGAGTTGACAACGTGTAAGACTCAAGCCCAAAGAGAGTTTGGGTATGGAAATTGATCACGTCCTTCATACAAGAGAGGGTGATTGTGATGAGGCCTTGCATGAGTCTTGGTATAGATGGTCAAAGGGAGATTAGACAAGAGTGATGGGAAGCCCTAGCACCTCGTACAAGAGGGCAACCGATTAGACGCTTATTTGAGGATGAATTCTTTGAGTGGCTTAGTGGCCAAATCCTGATGATTAAGGATGATTCGTATGTTGGCATGAACTACTCAAGGGATCCGGAAGTGATATTCCACCCAACACTCATGGGGGGGAATTAGGTAAGATGATAGATCAAAGTGAAAAGTATTTTTTGGATTTTGAAGTTTATGTAATTTTTTTGTTTTATGGGTGAAAATATTTGACATGAAGCATTTTCTTGACATAGATGTGCCACTAGTTCATCCTTGTGGGTATACCTCACCATGCTAGGTGAGATGATAAGTTACCTAGGGTTGGAGTAGCAACAGAGGTTGTGGCAGCCAGCCGAAGAGGAAGATGACACACAAAGTCTACACGAGATTTCTAGGAACCTTGAAGGTTTGAGCAAGGGTGTGACTCCTCTTCCCATGAGAGAGATACGATCCATATGCAGTGGCACATAGTGGGTGTGCCGAAGGAGTTTCTTGTGCCTCTAAGGAGGTTATCTAGAGAAGTGATTTGTTACCATGAGCAACAAGCTCAATAGGAGTAGGGTATGGCCCGCAAGTGTTAGAGCGAGGCTTAGCAAAGACATTTTTGTATTTAAAACACCAAAGTTTTGAGAATTTTTTTATGTAAATAGACTAGAAACAATATCTATATATATATAATATATATAATATATATATATATATATATATATATATATATATATATATATATATAGATATATATATATATATATATATATATATATTGGCAATTTGATGGCGTATGTGTTTTGTGATTTTTGTAAATTTTTATTATGAAAATTTTATACTCATATATATAACTATAAAGAATGTGACAAATTCCAATCCAATACATAGTTTTCCAACAAATCAACTAATGCATTAGATTCTCTAGGAATTTTTTCATAAGTAATAAACTCCAATTGATGTTCTAAAAGTTGAACCCTTAAGAAGTAACGTAACAAGATTGGATTGTGAATGTGATAATGACTTTTTAATTGCATAACAACAAGCTAAGAGTTTAACTTGACCACCAGATTGGACATGTCACAAGATGTAGCTTTAGTAATGAGTTTGATTACGAACATGTACTCAGCAATATTATTGGTGGTAGAACCAAGAAAAACTCCCCCGAAAATAAGTAGTCCTGACTCAGGTGTATAAAGAACCCAAGTAGTTGATGCAATGTGTTGTGTCTGACGACTGGTACCATTCGCATATCCGATGTATAGTAAGGTTGATGAAGACATTTGTGCAATGAGGGACATGTTTGAGAACAATACCCATTTTAAAGCCAAAAATATTGAGACACACCAAAATAAAAAAAACTTATATACACAAAATTACAAAGAAAATGCCTAGTAGAACACTAGGTGAAATATTTTTTCATATAGAGCCCATTACGGGGCTGAGCGAGTGGCATTCCATCGCAATCCTAAAGTTCATAGGTGCCTTTAGAAAGAACCTTAGTAATGACATATGGACCAACCATAATGGTTGAACTGTTTCCGCCCCCAAGAGATCATGTTTATGATCATAAAGTAAAACGAGGTCACCCTCTTGGTAATATTGAGGCTTGACATGTTTATCATATTGGGCTTTGACTCGTCACTTATGTGATTCGAGAGCCAATGCAAAATCTTGACGAGTCTCGTCAAGTTGATTTAGTGAGAGAAATCTCTCTTCTTCAGCAGTATTGTCAGGTAAGAGTTCAACAACTATTCTGAGGGAAGGGATCTGGCACTCGATAGGAAGAACTATTTCCAAGATGTAGATAAGCTGAAATGGCGTGAATCCTATAACAATTTTAATTGAAGTTTGGTATGCCCAGAGAGAAGGATATAACATTCGATGCCAGCGGTTTTTCTGATTGCCACTAACTGATAGATCATGGTCTTGAGGGCGCCATTGATGGCTTCCACTTAGCCATTGGCATGTGGGTAGTTTGAGGAAGAATTTTCTTACCAAAAACCAAGCATAGATGTTAAGAAAAACATCATATGGTTCTGAGAGTGGGAGCCATGGTCTTTAACATTTGTGTGGGGTACACCGAAATGATAGATTACCTGATTAAACAAGAATAGAGTCGCGGTTTCTCCATCAACCCAGAAAGTGGGAATGGCTTCATCCCATTTCATGAAGTAGCCTACAACGAAAATAATGTGGTTGTGATCGTCAAAGGAAGTGGGGTTACAAGTGATGTGTTAGCTTCCTCCTGCAGCAGGTTATTCATTTTTCATGATTGGCATTTTACAGGCCAAATATGTCGTACTTTGCTTGCTGCAATGCTCCAAATTTGTTTAGCAGTCTCCAAGTGAAGAAGGCTACTTCAAGTTCATCCAATTGCCTCCAAATTTTGTAAAGTGATCCCGGTATCACTATTTTTCAGTTAAAGGGAGGTCCACACAGTTTAATCTTGGTCTCCCTAGGTTTAAATTTCCTGTTTTAGAATGTAGAGATTGTAAATCTGTCCAAACAGTTTAATCTTGGCAGATTCTTAGATAGGTAGAGAAGCAGAGGAGCCCAACAGCTTAATCTGGGCTCTGGAAGAAATAAGGGTAGTATGTAGATAGGAAAGCATCAAAAGAAAAATGAATTGACGGGTTTGCAAGTCTAAGTGCACCCCCAAACAAAAGAAGAAAAAATGCTAGGTAAGTAGGCTGGGTAGGTAGTTCTGAGGTTGTTGAATTGCTGACGAGTTCCAGGTTTTCAGGTGTCATATCATGCAGGACATAATCAGCAAGGATTTGTGTGCAAGAAACTCAAAAGAGGTATAACTGACTCCCCTTCTCTGTTCTCCTCAATCATTAACTAACTTCCCCAAAAGAGGTCAAGATCTGCTTGACACCTCTTAAGTTCCATCATCTTCATAACACTGGCTTGAGTAAAGATCTGCTTTACTCGAAGTTGTTCCATATTTTCTCCTAAAGTATGGTCCTATTCCCTTGTAACAGCCTAAGCTCTCCCAAACTTAGCGCTTTCTTACCATCTCCATATTAACCACTAACATTATTATTTAGCTCCCTATTCTTTCCATCCCCTTATTAATATTAAGTAAAATCCCCCTATGTAATATCCCTCCCCCTGGTTGAAAAATAACCATAAGTACTCCCGGGAATTGCTCAGTTTATCCGAAACTCAGCAAGAACCCCTGACCTCCAAAACCACCTCCCAGATACGATGGACTCCTTCCAAAGTATAAAATCCCTCTGAGGTAATCAGACCCCTTCCGAAACCTCAAATGCCCTTCACACCCACTTACTTGCTCTTTCCTCCTCAAAGCCGTTTTTGCATCGCACCTTCGCACTATCATCTTCATGCAAATCATCACCCATCCGTCCCCCGCCGATGCGATATTGCGATATTGGCGATCGGCGATCACAAACGCCAAGTGTCCAATCCATTCACCTCTCCGTCTCTGTCGATGCGATATTTCGATATCGCCGATCGGCAGTCGCAAGCGCTAAGTCTCCAAACCAATTTCCCCCCCGTTCCCCGCCGACGCGATATCGCGATATCACATCGGAGTCTCTTCACCACAGTACATCCAGTATCTCACCACGTCGCTCTATACCAGGGACCCAAAACTGACGTCATCCGCCGTACAACCGACGCCATGCTTACGTCAACAGCCAGAAAAGTCGAAAAAGCTTCGCGCAGGAAGAAAAATCGCACCTCAAATCTCCAGACCAAGAAACGGAGGCAGTTTCCGATGTGCGATTAGCGCAAAGCATTAATTGCACATCGCTACGGTAAATAGGCCATTTCGAGGAATCTTCAGGGAATCTTCTGATTGCTGAGCCCATTGCGCGCCAAAAGAGCCCGAAAATCGCTCGATCATGCCAAAGGATCCGGTTTAAAGACAGCAGCAGATCAATCACATAGTTTAAAGTGTATCAGATCAAATCAGCAGGCATCAAGCGTGTCAAAGAGTATCAGTCGACGACAGAAGCCATCAATGTAGCGGCAAAGTGTATCAGTGAATATCTTGAGCAGCGGCCCGAAGCAGGAGAACATTTAATATCTTCCAGCAAATTCATAGAAAGAGGGCGAAACTACTTGAAGCTCTCAAATCATAATTATTGCACATTCAATTCACACCAGAGCCGAACTGCAGTCCCCAAAGCACAATCACTCCAGCAACACCGCATCTGGTCCCCAAGGGCCACCTCGTCACCTGTTCCGATCCAGCTGCCCCCAGCGCAGCCAAAAAGATTTACTTGCA
>APFE030940034.1:0-23664 GCA_000404065.3 Pinus taeda
CTTTTCCATGGCTGCGATTTCAGCTACGACCCTCTCCATCTCAGCCACTTCTTTTTCGGTTGCCTCCCACTGGTCTTTTGAAGATGTAGTCTTTGCTTCTTGAGAAATCGGGACCTTTTTATTCAAATCTTTCTTCTTGATTTCTTTTGCTTTTTCTGTTCTGGGCAGCTGTTTCTCCATTTGTCTTGCTTGTCTTCTTGTATAGGGTTTTTTCTTCATTTTCTCTGCCTCCTCTGTTTTAGGCAATTGTTCAATTACTTCTGTTCTAGGCACCTTTACAGTTACCTCTTCTCCGTGCACTTGCTCAGCTTCTTTAATTTGTTTCCTTGTGACTGGCCTCCGTGATTTGAACACAAATTCTTTACCAGGTTCATCAAACCTTAACCTCTTTGAAGCCCTTGATTTTTTAGTGCTCTCTGGTGATGATTGAGTTAAGTCAATATGCATTGACTCACTATGCATTGACTCACTATGCACTGATTTAACTTGCTCAAAATCAATAGCCTCAAGCAAATCATTTAAACTAGCTTTTGATATCGGACTTTCTTCAATAGCTATTGATTTGCCCTTCTCTTTGCTTAACTGACTTTTGGTTTTTACTCTTGAGACCTGTTCAACTCCACTTGACCCTGGTGCATTTTTCTTGTGCTTGATTTTTTCTTTTGATGATGATTGAGGTGTCTCTTTGATAACTAATGGCTTTATTGATTCCTTCAATTGGGTTTTGGTCTTCTTCTTGCCTTTTATCTCCTTTCTTAGTTCAGCAAGAGTAGGTTCCTCAGTTGACTTTTCCCTTTCTCTAACAGGCAGCGGGGTGAGGCCTGTCTTACTCTGAAAACCAGCCATAAAAATAAAAGAATCCCAATCCCGACCAATCTTCTGCAGGTTATCCAGCACTAACAGTTTTACTAAACCATGATGAAACAATGATGTTTCACAGTCATCTTTCCTCAATTGAATCTTATCACACATCTTGCTGAGGCTACGAAACAAGTAGAATGGAATATCTATAAAGGCTTTGCCTGTAAAATGCAGCAATAGCTTAAAATGATAGGAGTAAACCTTGTTATATCTCCCTCACATGTTAAATATTTATGAATACATGTTAGGAGAAGTGCATAATGTTCTTTTACATAATGTCTTGGCACAACCTTTGTAAGATCTTCATTTACATAAGGGCTCCTTCAGGACTCCTTTACATGGGTTCATATCAAATTTTGAAATTTTTCACCCTCCTTGCCCTTCCTCTCGGAATTTCGTCACCCTAGCAATAACCTCTGAAGATACTGGAATTCTAGCATTAGCTACCTTAGAACTCTAAACCTGTAAAATTTAAGGCAAATGCTTTTGTTACCTCAACATGCCCACCCTGTAGCTTCTCACAAAATGTCCAGCAACCAGCATCCTGAAAAGCTTGTCTCACACCTTCGTCTCTCAAAGCGAGATCCAATCCCACAGGTTTTGTTCTTTGACATCTTCCAGACCGATGCCCCTTCTTCTCCATTTCGCTTTGAAATTCTTGTGCAGAGAAACACTACCAGCTTCAACTCCAAATGCGAATTCAAACTTTTGAACGCCGGCTCGCTTGCAATCGGTTCCTTTTAAAGAATGAACTCGAGATCCTCCGCAACTTAACAGTCTTATCATACAAACGGACCAATTCATGCAACATTAACAAACATCATAACACTATCAGCATTACAAACCATTTGAATGATTTTATGTGCGTGGTTATGAGCCTATTGGTGGAATGATGGCTTATACTTGCTTGAAAGGATGCCATTCTGACAATAAACAGACGGACATACTGACTCATACCCCAGACATGACATTCTAAGAATCAGTGCTGCTTAAATCCCCAAATCCGCGATTTCGTAGCGCAGAAAGTTATAAGTTAACAATATGCGCTACGAAATGGCTGGTTACTGACACGCTGTGAAAGAACTAAAACATCATTGCGCTGCAAAATCAGCCAATAAAATTGCGCTGCAGAAATGTGAAAAGGACTAGTGACGTGTATAAGACAAGACATATCTTATACAATCATGATGGAGGATGACTAATGGCTTTTGAAAATGATTCATATGAATATCTTTATAAAACACGATCCCTAAGTAACAAACATAGGGCAACAACCATTAGACACCTATTTTTGGACAACAAAAATTTTATGGACAACATTATGTACATATCACTGCAGTTCTAGGTGATAACAGGTAGTACGGGCTATGCTACATGACCAAGGCCTACCACTTCATTTGTGGGCTGAGGCTTGCAACACAATGGTCTATTTGCAGAATATAAGCCCACATCACATACTTGGGATGAAGAAACTAGAGGAATCTTTCTTCGGTAAGAGACAAGATGTGGGTCACTTCAGGATCTTTGGCTCATCAGTGTATCGCAATGTGAAAAAGGATGCACGGAAGAAGCTTGAGACGACAACAGAGTTGGGGATACTTGTGGGGTACATTGATACACCTCACAACTATTGGGTGTACTTTCTTACCAGTCAGAGGATAGTGGTTTGCAGAGATCTCAAGTTTGATGAGCAAAAGGCCATGTGAGTTTCCCTTGAGAGGGAGCTCCAACTACATGTTGTGGAAGAACTGTTGTTTCCTAAGGAGGAGGAGCCTTAGACTGTTGCGGAGCAGCTACATGAAGAGGTTCTAGGAGTGGAGACATCCACTCAAGTAGAGTCTTCCAAAGATGGACGAAAGCACACAAGAAAAGCTGATAGATTGTTGGAGGATGTGAGAGAGAATGTGGGAGCACTATCTTCTCAGCGTAGACAGAGGAGGTCACCTGAAAGGTACACTGAATGCATCGCCCTTGCTGGGGAATGTGTTGAAACTGAGCCATCTTCCTTTGAGGAAGCAATGTAGCCAATTTGGGTTGATGCTATGGTGGGGGAGTATGACTCCATAGTTCGTAACAGTGTTTGGGACGTGGTTCCCAAACGGGAGAACAAGTCAATTGTGAGTTCCCGTTGGCTTTACAAGGTAAAGCAAGCTGTTGATGGTAGTGTGGAGAAGCATAAGGCAAGATTTGTTTCCTGTGGCTTTTCACAGGTCGAGAGGATCATGTTGCTACAGTATATTTTGATAGAGGAGCACGATGCTGACATTTTGAAAAGGGCATTGTCAAAGTGTAAATTCGAGTTCCATAGAGATAGGATCGGGGTGGCAGATAATCCCTTTCTTGTTGAGAGGAAGTGTTGAAATGTGGCAACAAGAATATTCCAATTTAATTTGTCCTTGAATTAAATTGTGATTAAAATCGAATTTAGTCTTAACAACTAGTTGGAAATAATTAATTAAGTTATTTTGACTTAATTAGTTGGAGAAATTCAAGTTAGAAGTCTTTCTGAAGTCATGCAAGAGTTATCCCTTAAATTAAGGAGATAAGATTGAGTTATGATTGAGTTGTAATTAGTTAACTTAGTTTACTAAGTTAAGCCTAGTTAAATTAGTTCCAAACTGTTTAAGGAACTAATAGAGAGTTAACAATGAGTTGATGCATGCATGCACTAAACTAGTGTACTCCAGTTAACTAAAGTTTCCCCAATCAGAAACTCATGCATGTCTATTCTATGAAAGACCTAGTTGAGTTAAATGTCAATGACAATGTAGTATCAGTTGCATGTGTTTTCTTATAAAGAAAACTCCTGCATGTTGTCAAGGATCATTCCTTGAGGATTGGCAGTTCTGACAGTGTGTGAGATTGTTTTTCTACTTGGTGAGGTGAAGATCATCCACAAGGAACAACACAAGGAAATAAGAGCTTGGAGGGCAGAGAGAAAGGCTGGAGAGAAGCCAAGATTGCCTGTGAGCATCTGTGAGGATTGTACTAAGAGCTGGCTAGCTGTGATAGCTAAGGCTTTGTATAATTCCTATGTATTTCTACCTTATATGATAATACAAATAGTGGGGTTTTTAGTTGAGGCTTTCCCCAAAGTATTTTCATGTGTATTGTGCAATTGATTCTTCTTCTTCTGGTTATATTGTTCAGCTCGATCTTTAAGCTTTTGCAAGTTGATAATAGAAGTAGGTTATAATATTCTGCTTTGATGTTAACCTACATACAGATTTTCTACATTACTAGCCATTTTTAAAAATGTTGAAAATTGACCCTAAAAAAGAGACATCTTTCCAGTATTAACACTTTTCATTTTTAGGGTGTTTTTTGCACGAAAGTTTTGTTTTCACTGCCATTTTTAAAACATGTTCAAAATTGACCCTAAAAAAAACCATCGTTCCAGTATACACACTTTTCGTTTTTAGCACTATTTTTGATGTTTTTTTCGAGGTTTTTTGACCAGAGTTCCCTTTTTGAGTTTATAGTTCTTGTTTCAAAGTTTACATTGTTAAGATTCCAAGTTTTGCATACTTGCAGACTATCTCTGACAAAATGAAACCGATGGGTCATCTTGGAATGTCCTTGTGAAGCTTATGAACCTATGAAACATCCCCAAAATTGAAAACAAGCATCCAAAACATTATCTCCCTTTGTTATTAGATTCACAACAACTTTCACAAGACCTATGACTAAGGTTCTTTGAGAGAGACAACCAAACAAGGGGTTGATCAATGATACTCAAATGAAGTTCCAAAGAGAGTTATGTAGGGTTCAAGGCACACATTGCCACTGACTTGATGATTTCTTGAGATACGCAGTGGATTCCTCAGTTGCACAACAAATTCCAACTTTCGTAGCACCATGAACTTGCAAATATGTAACACTTTTCCTTTCAACCTCAACTGAATAGAACGAATGAAATGAAAAATATTCCTATAATATAGGACCCTAACAGGGGCTTCCACTCCAAATGGTGTGAGGTCTAATTGGGACTTCACATCGGGGAAACCCCCTGTATGTTGGTAGTATCCAACACCGTCAACATTCTGATGCTAGGAGGTCCAGATGAAAAGATGTGCCCATTGAGTATGTTTTGAATCTCTTATCTTAAATGGATCTTTCCCAAACTATAATCTAGGGATGTTTTCCTAAGGAGCTTGATTTTACCATCCCCATGGAAATCATTCATGACTTGTCTCAATTCAATTTCGATGGCGAGAGCGAACTGACTGTCCTTGGACAGTTCTTTCAATTTATGCATTTTTTAATCTCTAGCATAATTCATTGTAAATATGTCATGGCCAGGTTGTTCATCCTCACATTTGAAGGTCTATTGGATAAAGAGTTGTCATTGATGTCAATATACCTTAAACCTTTATGAAAACCTATCCCATGGTTAAAAACCCTAATCCTAGCTGTATGATAACCTAATGCTGAAAGCCCTAACTTGATGTTATCATCCCCTAATTAAGATGCATGCTGCCCTTGTCATAATGCAAATGAATAAGATTTCTTGACACTTGGAGGCATCGTTTTGAAATGAATCCTACACCAATCGATAGAGGATTTTAATCTCTTTCCAATTGATCTGATTTAGAATATTAGATTATTGAGCTAAGATCCTCCTCAGATTAGAAACAAAATTCTTTCATTGTGCTTAAGAATTCATGAATTTTGTAAGTGAAAAATGAGTTTTTATGTTAATTTTATGAGCAATTTTAACATAAATAAGAGACTGAATAATAGCATAAACATGTACAGAACATCATAAAAAAAACATCACAATAGGAACATGATAAAGGAGTTCACCCCTTGTGGGCTACGTGTCCTTATTACAACTTCCAATGGCTTAGGCCTCTCTATTATGCTCAAAAGTGTAAAAAGATGTGTTTACAATGCTCAAATGCTTATGTGACCTGCTCCAATGAGTCCATAATATCCAAAAATGGCTACCTAGCCTCTTTTTGCATCCAATTTGGTTGAAAACTGGAGAATTATGACCTCTCCTAGTTAGACGACTATTCGCTCAACAAATTGCTAAAAACCTGGCATCATTCCTACAATTTCGCCCCAAAAAGCGCTAACTGGGCAAAAAGTTTGCCACTTGGCACAATTTGATTCGCCGAGAGAATATTGACCAGTCAACTGCCACATAACCCTACCTAGTCAACGCCACATTAGTAGTACGGATTGGTCACTGGGCTATCCCTTTTTTTGAAAATTCGCCTATTTGACAAAGTGAACAAAACACATTTCTGGGAGCATACCGTGTCCATTTCGTGTGAAACAAGTTGTGCTAGATTTAGGATGACGAGCACTACACGATCGTTTAGGTTCCACAGCATTAGGACAACTTTTATTTTTGAGCATACTTTTGAGCACCTGATCACCAACTAGTACTCACATGCCTCCAAACTCCTTGTCACTTGAGAAATATGAATTTTCTAATATTTGAAATGTTAAACTGCTCATATAAGCTAGTTGACTTATGTAGGATTATGATATTTGCAAAAATATGTATCACTTCACGATTAAGCTCCACTATAAATATGGCTCGGTCTCACTCATTCTAGTACCCGATTTCAATCAAGCAAGACAAAGTAGAAGTTCATAACTCGTGAACTTGATGAAATGAAGAGATAAGGATCGAATTTTCTGTGTTTGGTGGAAATTCAAACTTCTTCCATTACAGACCTGTGGAGATTTTTTTTCTTCGAGTGATATACTTCTCTGTTGCACAGTTATCGGACCTGTGGTATTATAAAATCGGGTCAGTGAACCTTATCCACTTGGACCTGTGGTAATACATGCTCGAACCTGTGATTATCTACTCTGACGTGTGACCTATCATTTACTTACACCCGTGATATACTTAGATCTATGACTAGTGATAACAACTTGGTTCTGTGGATTTCTTTGGGCCTATATACAACACAGGCTTTAGCCTATCACTATTTTTACCACTCACAATTTGAATATACGAAGACATGTGGAGCTGTGATTATTTAGATATGTTGTGAATTATTTTGTTGAAGCATCTCTATGGAAAAAGTCTGCCCCATTCACACCTATGGCATTGAAGATCAGATGTTGTGGCTCTTATAAGAACCTACAACATTGAAGCTCAGACATTGAAGCAACCTCTAGTGTCACAACAAAATTATAACAATTGCAAGTTGATGAAGATAACTTATTGTCTAGTGGATATTATTTGAGGAGCATTTAGACTTGTGCATCTTTGGAGAATAATGGTAACCCAGTAATCTTGACTTTGGTAACAATTTATTCTAGGGTTGAAGCCTACAAGTTCTCTCTGTTGAACAAGATTGGAGTCCTTAGGGTTGGAGCCCTAAAAACAAATTATTTTATAAGTTGGAGCTTGTAACCATTGTAAAGTGAATCCATGTCCTCAACATTTTTCAATAAAGTTTTTTTATTTTCTTTTGTGAAAATAAATCTTAACTGACATTAATAATAGCAATTGAATGAAACAATGATTCACCCACCTCAGTATTTCAACAATTGGTTTCAGGGCCAACTTCTTCATAATCATCTTAACAACTGGAAGAAATATTTCTATTCACAATGACAAGTAAAGATGCAGGGAAAATCCCTCAATTTGATGGAACAAATTTTTCTTTTTGGAAAGTTAGGACGGAATTTTGTTTGATGTCTCTTGGAATAGAAGTATGGAAATTAGTCCTAGATGGTTATAAAGTTCCACCTTCCCCACCAATAGACTAGGACAAACTAAAAGGTTTACATGGAAATTGCCAAAGCCCTAAATTCCATAACAAGTGGAATTTTTGATTCAGAATTTACAAAAGTTATGAACTATGAATCTGCTAAGGAAATGAGGGACAAGATTGTTTCCATTTATGATGGAGACACCAAGGAAGATATTGCAGCTTATTTTCTCTGGGTGGATGAAGTTGTCAACTCACTTAAGGGTCTAGGTGAAAACAATGAAGAAAGTACAGTTGTCAAAAAGGTTTTGAGATCACTTCTAGAACATTTTGATTCCAAAGTCAATGCCATAAAATAAATAAAGGACTTGGATACCCTAACAATGGATGAATTTCATGGGATTCTCATTGCATATGAAATGAAAAAGGAATCTCAAACCCTAAGGAAGCTGCATTCAAGGCCTCAAAAACATCAAAAAGGGGGAAAATTTGTAATTGTAGCAATGATGATTTCGATACTGAAACAACACTAACACAATTTGTGAAGAAACTAAGGAAAGGATCCAAACTCAATGTTAAGTATCCTCTCATTTGTTTTAAGTGTGGTAGAATAGGACATTATGTTGCAAAAAGTCCTTTCAAACATGACAATGATGATGCAGATGAATACAAAAAGAATATATTCAAGAAGAAAGGGAAAAATAAAAATATTTTCTTCTCTAAATAAGATGATTTCGATGAAGATGAATTCAATATGTCAAATAAAATTTCAACTAAAAATACCTTCCTTCTCAAAATGGATAGTGATGATTCTGATGAAAAAGATGACAATGCTGGAAGTAGTGAAGTAATATGCATGGCATTTACATATGATGATGAATCCGAAGGAGAAGAAGAAGGAAATATGGATGAATTACTAATTAGTGCTGTTGAAGAAAATGAAAAACTAAGGAAGAAGGTCACTTATCTCGAAATTGAAAAGGAAGAAGCAAAAAGGAAAGAAGATATTTTGAATAACAAACTAAAAAAAAGAGAAGAAATGTGTGAGAAAATTGAAGCTGAAATTGTCTTAGTAAAGAAATAATTGAATTAGGTTAATAAGAGCTTGCAAAGTTCTCAAACTCTTGATATCATCCTTAATTCAAAGACCTAAACATGATAAAACTGGACTTGGTTTCAAGGTGAATCATCAAATTCAAAAGAGAATACCAATGAAATATTAAAAATCTATGTTTCCATTCTTTGCAATTATCCAAAAGAAGAGAAGCTGATCAACCTCTTGTAACATAATTTGGTTTTGATAAGTTAGTATATTAGTCAAAAGCAATTTTAAAATGTTAAGTTAGGATATGAATGCAAAAAAGAAGAAGAAGAGTTAAAATGTTAGGACAATTTAATGTTTTATAGGCATCCATATCAATATGAAAAGGGTCCTATAAATTATAGGATCTCAAGGTGATTGAGTATTATGTATTTGTGATTTCATATTGTACATAATTTTCAATATTCGAATGATTTCCAAAAAAAATAAAAAAGAAAATGAAAAGAGGGTATGTTAGAAGAATAAATAAGAAAAAAAAGGAAATATGAACCCCACAAAAGAAAATAGAAAATAAGATTGGAAGTGCTGCAAGTCCAAGTGCCACTACCGATAAGTTAGATATTTTATTCCATTTTCAAATAAGGATTCTGTGCAAATTGTTCTTGAATGCCACAATGATCGAAATTCTGTTCAGGTCATACAATTTAATCATGACTGAACTCATTTAAATTTATGTTAAATAGATTAGTGAATGAAGGTTTACCAAATAGTTTAAACTTGGTAAATCAGTAGCTAGGTAGCAATAAAATTGACTCAACAGTTTAATCTGAGTCAATGGTGAAAGAAGTGATAGGATAAGGTAGATGTACATAAAAGAAAAATGATTTGGGTCTGCTAGCTTAAGTGCACCCTGCAAAGCAAGAAGAGAAAATGTTAGCTTACAAAAAGAATGGAATGCAAAAAGGGTAGGTAGAAGCACTATGGTGGTTAGAGGAAAAACATGACGATTTTATCCTAAAGTCAAATGTCAAGTATTATTTTCATGTGGAGAAGACAAAGGATTAAAGTTGTACTCTAAAGATTAATATATCAAATAATTTTGGTCTATTAATCCCTATTCCTAAGTTATAATACCCAAACTCACCCCCCGCTCATGTTTTTGTCCACTTCCTTATTCCTAAGTTTTATTACCCCGGCATATACTCCAAATATTACCCACTATGCATTAAATTATTTTCTCCCGACCCCATCGAGCAACCCGTCACCTTACATTAACACTTCGCCACCTCTCACCTCATCTGCGCCCATCTCCCAAGATTCGACGACCCACATAGTATTTCGGCCCCCCCTCACCATATGAACTTTACCGTCGGGTGGTTGGCAGTATTTGAAACCGCCCCTGTCCCTAAATGTCAACACTACAACATTTCGAATCTCCCTCAGGAGAAACCGTTAACCACCTCCCCCCCCGAAAAGCAGTTTCTTTGTCTCCCCATACCAATCTTCTACCCATTGTGCTCCCGCCACTCACCTTCCGCCATGTCATTTGCCCGTTGATTCCGACAATCACATCTTCTCCCACCAAAACTAAGCCATTAAATAATTAAATGGTTTAGCCATTAATCCAATGGACCCATGCCACCCTCAATGGAAAAACCAAACTCTTATATAATTCTCGATTTCACTCATTAACTGGTTACTGAATTCATACACTGCCACTATTATTTCTCTGTTACAGGTTTGCTGGACCAAACTCCGACATTTTCACCCGCCAGTGACACTGTCCTCTCACTCGTTTTCAACCTATTACCTCTGTTCTTGTCCTCAAATCCTAAGTCCCCTATGTGTATTTAAGCCTGTAATC
The DNA here is from genome assembly GCA_000404065.3 of Pinus taeda. Lineage (NCBI taxonomy): Eukaryota > Viridiplantae > Streptophyta > Pinopsida > Pinales > Pinaceae > Pinus > Pinus taeda. The sequence continues at coordinate 10,451 of APFE030940034.1, forward strand.
CAATTTTCACTACTGTCCTTAGCCTTATCCAAAGATGCCTCCAAAGGACAAGGGACTAGAAGAACTTGTCAATCCTATGATCTATCCTCCCATTGATTTTCACCACATCCCTTTGGCTGACAGAGACCATAAAATCCATGAAACTCTTTGCGAATTTGACCTTTATGAGATGTATTGTTGGCTCGAGGACAAATAGATAGAAAAATCCGATGACATTCGGCTATGGGAATCCAATTTACCCCACTACATTTCTCCCCGTACCCACAACACCCCACAATTTGTTAGGAAGTGTCATGCATGTTATTTTCCAAGCCAAAGAGCCATCATTGCCTCCGCAAGAGAAGTTTTGTTTACTATCACTCCTCAAGCCATAGACCAGATGATGTAAGCCCCCACAGTAGAGAATGCCACCCCCTTTTCCTAGGAAACACTTATTGAATTGTATAAGAAATTAAACTTTGCCAAGACGGCCAAAAGACTTGAACTTTTCTTAACAGAAGATGCCCCAATTCCAAAGAAAATTCCTCCCTATCCCTCCTCTATTTTCCCTGAGAAAGCCAAGCAAATTATCACAATCATCTCTTACCTCCTTGGCTACTACTCAGATCAGTGGGTAGAAGAGGCCATCATAGGATTTTTGTCCATTTTCTCTGCTAATTCTAAGCCCTCCATCATGTTTAACTTTAGTCAATTTCTTGCAGATACAATTCATGAGAATTTTATCAAATTCCAGACTGTAGAGGTGTTCAAGTATGCTTATGTGTTAGTCTATATGTTCTTATATTTTTAGGGAGACAACATCAAGCTTTCTTTACAAAAGCTGGATGTAGAAGGGAACCAACAATCGGTCATCTTTTGGACTACTCCGGTGATGAAGGAACAAAAGGAATACACATATGAATAGTTTGTAGAGATGTTTGTGCATCCAACAATTAGTCTCTTAAGCAACATAACAAAACCGAGGATCAATGAGGAAATTAGAAAGGTGTTGTAACTATCAGACCAATTTCAGACAGGGGATTGGTACCTTTATCAAAATTATACAAAATTGAGAATATTTGGGTGTGAGATTGCCCCTTACAAGTTGCCTAAATTCTTCCCAATGAGTATTTTTTCTTTAGAGTACATAAGACATATGCTTAATATGGATGAGATCCACTTTGTAGCTGCCAAGAAGAAGTTCAAATTCAAAATTAAAACATAGATAGGGTCTTTCATTTGCAACAACAAGGAAGCAGGGGAAGAAGCAGATAAGCTACTAAAAGAAATGTAGTTCAGCCTTAGTTTCACCTGGTCATATGATCTATTGGGGGTCATTTATAAATCAAGAGTAGAAAACAAATCCACTGCCTATTTTCACACAGACAGACCAGAGATAGAGAAGTATAAAAACCAGCTAGAGTGGGCTGAGAACAACCTACAAGAGGCAGAAGAGCAGCTGGTATCATCCTCCATAGTACAGACTCCAAACATGCAGGAGAAAAAAACTAAGAGAACCAGAGAAGAAGAGTCCCCTTCAGGGAATGAAATTTTCAGTGAAGGATTCAAAATTATGTATAGAAAAAAGGCCAAGCTTAGTTCCAAACTAAGTATCAGCAAGGATTTAGAGCAGGAGAACATTATCACCACTAATGAGCCACTTGTGTCCTCATTAGTGGGTGATCAGACCACACTCTCTCCCACTATCTCCACGATTTCAGAAGATCAACCACAAATGCAGACTAGCACATCTACTATAGGGGAGACAAAGAAAAGTATAATGGATATTTTTAAGGAGATAAAAGTAAGGAATGAGGCCTTGAATATTAACACCTACAATTAGTTTGGAAGCAGACTTCAGGTTCTCAAAGCAGGCTGCTGTCAACCTTTGATTCAAAGAAAGGTAAAATGAAAATGGCATTCCTTGATACACAGGTTCCCCAACCCAAGGCAACATCAGACTATAAGAAGAAAACATTTGAGTTTGATGTAAAAGACATACAACTCATTGACCAAATGGAAATGCACAAGTAGACTGGGGAAATCATTTTTCCACTGTCACTAATATTTATATGAATTTGTCTAAACTTTATGTTACATTAGGCATTGTTTAATAACAACTGAAGATTGAGAAGGTCTCTGCACTTTCCAAAGACAAAAGGATCAAAACTCTGGAGGACTTGGTGATCAAAGTGGGTTATGACCCTACAAACATCAATGCTGCAGAAGAGCTTGGAAAGAAAAATAATTTAGACATAGTAGCATTAAGGAAGCAGTTGAAATTTCCAGCTACAGAAGATCCTCTGGCCAAGGATATTGAAGAAATAGAGACACAAAAGACAAACATGATGAAGCTCATTATAGTGCAGAGTGCACAATTGAAGCAAATGGAGATAGAGATGGAAAAGGGTATTAAGGAAAAGTAGAAAGCTGCCAAAACGACCATTGTCCCTTTGGAAGCACTCCCTATCACAACCATTCCTACAGTCACATCTTCTACAACAAGCACATGGGATGTTGTAGACTAGTTGGAAAATGCAGTACATAACATGTCTCTCCAGACTGAAGAGATCAAAATATTGCAGGCTCAAGTCAATCTTCTACAAGATCATCAAACAAAGCCTAAGGATTTTCATGCAACAGAGCTACAAAGAGCTCAAAATCAGAAAGAGGTATGGAAGAAGTCAACAACTAAGTCTTCTATTGGCTACGCATTGGTCCATGTTAAAGAAATCATATGGAACAATATAATTTAAGAAATAGATGAAATTTGGCCATGTATGTAGATTATATTTGAGCAGAAGGAATTGATGGAGAAATCCAAGTAAACCATTTCCAGTATCAATGCCGAATTGGGAGAAATTCCTGCTACAACCAACAACATCGTAAAGTTCCTCAATTCCAAAAACAGATATGAGTTGGATGATCTAGGGGTAGATAACAGAATAGAAACTATCGTGAAAGTAAAGAAAGTTTTGACAAAGAATAACTTGGTTGTACAACTGACAGATAAATGTCACACTGTGGAGGTAGCAGTTAACAAGTTTTTCACTAGAATATATTCATTGAAAAAGAAAGGTCTACCTTCTCTATTTGTGATCAATGAAAAATTGATGACCAGGGAAGATTACAAGAAGAAGCTTCAAGAAATTGCAAAGGATACAACTAAGTCTTCCTGCATCAAAGGTACTATGTCAGGGAGAGCTTTTTATGAAGCTATCAACAACATAAGTTTTATCCAACACGAAAATAAACACATTTTTGCAGTAAAACCCACTTTTGCTCAGTATATTGAGGTAGATGAGATCTACCGCAAGGCAACAAAGATTTCTATTCCAGATGAAGAGTGGTGGGATAGGTTGTGTGAATTCCAAGATTAAAAATATAGGTCAACTTCACCAGTGCATCACCCGAATAGTGGCCACTCAGCAACTGTTCTCCTCCAAAGCAGGGCCAGATCACTTCACCTGATTCATTCCTTTTGATCGCATTATTTATTTTTTGTTAGTTCAAAGTCAATAATAAAATACCACATCATTGAGGCATTAATTGTAATCTTTTTGTAAATTTTGTTTAAATACTTCATTCTGTCGAAGTATTGAGGGTTGAACCCTTGAACAAGTTATCAAACATATTTGTACTAAGCTAGAGCATTTTTGAGATAATAAAAGATTCTGGATTTTCCTCATATGGTCTGTCTCTCAGTAAGTTGTATTCCATCTTGTCTATTCATTATGTTTTCTTCATATAAATTAATTCTTTTGCGGTCATTCAATTTAAAATTTAATTGAATATTAGTTTCATTTTGAATCCTCTGTGAAATTGTACTTTAAATAAGAGATTAATTTACAGAACTATTTGTTATTGTAAATTAATCTTTGAACATAAATTACACTAGATCTCTTTAATAGTTTAATTATATTCTTTCGATTAAGAAAGCAATCTTTTCTTAATTTCTTCTTGTAAATGGTTAAATATTCAGTTTGAATATAAAACCAATTATACCTCTCCATACTCTACTTCTCCATCACATTAAAATCAAACTAACCATGTGCAGTTAAGAACAACCTTTCATTTTATAAAAAATCTATCTAAGTTTAAAGCACCTGTTTATAAATAGTTCACTGGTCATCCAATCACTCAAAACAACAAAAAATTATAGATGCTTTAGCATAACTAATTGACCTTAGGTTATCTCAAATGACAACATTAGATTGGCGTCGTTTCCGGGGAGTGAAGGATTGAAAGATAAATTTTCCGTGGGGCAACGATTCTCCATTTCCTTTAAGGTGAATAAAGGATAAGGATATAGGTCAAATTTTTTCATGTGGTGATTCCACTGGTCCAAGATGGCTCCTTTTAAGCATACTAGAGCACATTATGATTATGAGATTGTTAACCCTCTACCAAATCCAGAAAGACTTATTAGGGGAGCCTATTTAAGGAGAAGACTTAGAACCCCTTCTTATTCTTCAACTTTACACCCTTAAGACATCTCATCTGTAGATCCATTTTCATTTGTGCCATCCCATCCTGATTGGATTGAATTACCTCCCAGGGTTTCTGAATTCCATTCCAGAGGAGTAGATCTTCCATAAGCCTTTTTAATACAATCACTCAAGCCATATCAAGTCCCATCCATTCCTATCAAATCACCTTCATATGAGGAAGAATTGGGTTTACATTTACCTGAATTCAACCCTAGAGACTTCATTTCTCCAACTCCTTATTCTATTCCATCAACTTCTACTAATCTTGAAGAGACATTTTCTGTCTATTCAAATCCTTTGTTTGATAATAAGGAAGACTTTCCACCAAGAGTTTAGAAGTTGGTTATTAAAACCCTTTGAAATCCTCAAATATGTCTCCTCCCTCTTTCTCTCCTCCACATACTAATACTCCTACCGATTCATCTTCATCACCTTCATCTTCATCACCTTCATCTTCATCATCTTCCTCTTCCTCATCATCATCCACTCAGTCACCCAAGACTCCTCCTGCTATTATGGCTTTTCGACCCATTGTGCAAGCAAGGTATGCTACTCTAGTTCTCCCTGCAAACTTGGAAAATTTTCCTGATGGATATCTAAATCATCTACCAAGATTTAATAGAGAAATAGGTCCCTCAGCAGGGGATCATGTATTAGATTTCCTAGATTTTTTCTGACAATATGAACATAGAACATGAAGATGTTTATATGAGATTATTTGTACAATCTTTAGAAGGAAATGTTAGGATCTGGTTTAGGAAACTTAGAGCTAACTCTATTAGAACATGGAATGAGCTCATAACAATCTTTAAAAACCAATGGGGGGTAAATAAAGATCATGTTTACTTTCTCACTAAATTTGAAGAATTGAAGAGAAACCCTGGTGAACCAATTGTTGAATTCATCAAAAAATTTAACAAACTCTATCATAAAATTTCTGCTGATTGTAAACCACCAGTAGTAGTTGCAAAGGTTAGGTTTTCCAAAGCATTTGAAGATGACTTTGCAGTCATGCTAAGGGAAAGAATTTCTAATACATTAGAAGACATGCAGACAAATGTTATAGAGGTAGAAGCTAATAGGTCAACTTTTGGCAAACTTAAAGCTAAAGAAGAGAAAGAAGAAAGAAAACTAAAAGCTAGGGTTGATGACTCATCTTCTTCCAAATCTAATCTTGAAGATCGTAAAATTGATGAAATTACATCTTTACTTATAAACCTTTCTAATAGGATTTCTAAAATTGAAACACAACCTAGAACTGCTCAAGAAACTGCTGACAGACCTCAAGTTCAAACTCAATTCCGAAGAACTCCTCAAATGTAGATTCTTTAGAGACCAGGTTCTGATCAAAACGTTCAACCACCTTTGTTTATAGATGATCAAAAGACACATGATATAGGCCCTTTAATCACTGAAGATATCAATAATATTGATTATTCAACAATACAAATGACAATAGTTCCTTCATCTTCACCTCAGTCTTTTGAACAAGAACAAGTAGATGCTCAACTTTCAAAATACCAAGCATTCTTTGAATTTTTGATTACAAAAATAAATAAGAGGTATGATCTAAGACCAAGATCAGGTCCAGGTATACCTTCAAAATCTACTACTATAATTGAACCTGCAATAAAATCCATTCAAACACAAACTCCAACACCTCAGACTACAGAGTCATCCATTGAAACCTTTTCATCTAACATGACTATTTTGACAACTTTTAATATTGAAAAGGAATTGGAAAGGGTCAAGATTCCCGACCTTTAGCTGAACTTTGAAAAAACCTTGGTTATAAAAATCAAGTGTTTAAGTGGATATAGTCCTCCAGTGTAGACGTTGAGGGAGATGTTATTAGTTTGCAAGATGAAAAGCCCTCAGTAGCGTTGGGCCCTAGTTTTGATATGATTGATGAAATTGTTCCACCATTTTATGTAACTTTAAAGGCTCATGACTTTCTTTTGTATAACTGCATGCTGGATTCTGGAGCTTCTCATAACCTTATGCCAAAGGTAATTATGGACCAGCTTCAGTTACAAGTTACTCATTCTTATCGTGATCTTTACTCCTTTGATTCAAAGAACGTACCATGCCTAGGATTGATCAAAGACCTAGTTGTGACCTTAGCTCAAATACCTGTTAAGAGTATAGTTTTAGACATAGTTGTCACTAATATTCCTGCTAAGTTTGGCATGCTCTTATCTAGATCATGTTGTGCTAAACTTGGAGGATCACTTCAGATGGGCATGAGTTTTTCTACTATTCTAGTTGATGGAGGTGAACATTTAAAGTTATATAGGGAAGTCAGATTTCTTCATACTGTTTGTAGGTCTAATCAATCAAAAAACCACCCTATCTATGCGGTAGGTCAAGATTTTGGTTGCTTTCAGTTATCTTCACAAAATTCATCAAACACTCATCTTGCCATTGAAAATATAGTTTCCAAACTTAAAATTGTAGAATTAGATATCTGGAAACTTTATTTTGATGGCTCTTTCTCAAAAGAACGAGCAGGAGAAGGAATTGTTTTAATTTCACCAAATAAAGAAAAAATATCTCAGTCATGTAAACTTGAATTTGAGGTCACCAATAATGTGGCTGAGTATGAAGCTTTCCTTCTTGGTCTTGAGCTAGCTAAGAGTTTAAAGGTTCAAAACTTGAGTGCCTTTTCTGATTCTGAGGTTATAGTGAAGTAGGTTAGAAATTTGTGTCAAATGAAACACCTAAGCCTTAGGTCCTATAGAAATGAAGCTTGGGACACAATTGAAAATTTCTTCCAAGGATTTAACATAACAACTATATTAGATCTAAGACTTTTGTGATCCATTATGTAAGAACAATCTTTCAGATTAATCCTTACAATGTGATTAATTCGAAAACCCAATCCTTACAATGTGATTAATTTGATGATCCAATCCTTACAATGTGATTAATCCGAAAGATTGTTCCTATAACTGCTATTCCCAGAGATGAAAATATGCATGCTGACTCACTAGCTAGACCATCAATTCCTGATAACCTTAAACACTGGTAGATTTTTGAAGATGATGAACAATTAAAATCTTTCCTTCAACTCATTGATAAATTCTCAAATATGAAAATTGAAGAATATAAAAAAGATGTTCAAGAATCAAATCACCAAAATCCAAAAACTTCATTCAATCCTAAAATTCCTGATCATAATATCATCCAATTATCTAATAATTTTACTCCTAAAGGATTAGTTCCATTGGAAAAACTATTTGATAATAATGATGTCTCTAAAAACCCCTTGTTTAACTCACCTGAATAAGAAATCGAAGAATGCAATATTGGGACTTTGAATGATGTGAGAAATATTACATTGTCATCACCTTGCCTTTGGATGTAAAAATAAAATACTTGAATCTTCTTCAAAATTACAAAGACGTTTTTCCTGGTCTTATAATGAGTTAAAAACCTATGATACATCTTTGATTGAGCATAATATTCCTTTGAAACTAGAAGCAAAACCCTTTCAACAAAAACTAGGAAGAATCAATCCCATACTACTTCCAACCATTGAGAAAGAACTTAAAAAGCTGCTTGATGCTAATATCATAGTACCTTTAAGGTATTCTGATGGGGTAGCCAACCTAGTTCATGTCAGAAAGAAAAATGGTGAGAATAGGCTATGTGTAGACTTCCGAAATTTGAACAAATCATCTTTAAAGGATAACTATCCATTTCCCAAAATGGATCATCTACTTCAGAAAGTTTCAGGTGCAAATAGGATTTCTATGCTAGACGGATTTTTTGGTTACAACCAGATCATGGTAAGTCAAGCTGACCAAGACAAAACTACTTTCACCACTCTTTGGGGTACATTTATGTATGCTAGAATGCCATTTGGGTTAGCCAATGCTGGAGCCACTTTCCAGAGAGCCATGGATATTGCATTTGTAGGTAAAACATCTGAATTTACTGTCATTTATTTAGATGATTTAACTGTTTTCTCTGATTCTGATCAAAATCATTTAAAACACTTAAGCAAGGCTTTTGACAAGTGCAAGAAATTTGGCATATCCATCAAGCCGAAGAAATCTTTATTTGCTGTAAAGGAAGGGAAATTACTAGGGCATATAATCTCCAAGGAGGGAGCTATAATTGAACCAAAGAGAATTTCAACTATTCAGACCCTATCTCTACCAAGGAATAAGAAAGAGATAAAAACATTCCTTGGAAAGATTATTTTTCTCAAAAGGTTCATCCCTAATTATGCAGAGATAGTTAAGGATATAACTGATATGCTAAAGAAAAACAATGAAGTGAAATGGACAGTTTCTGCTATATATGCTTTTGATAAGATAAAAAAGGCTATATCTGAGGTCCCTACATTAGCTAGCCCTGATTATTCTTCATCTTTTAGCATATTTTCTTTTGCATCTGAGACAACCTTAGCTGCTGTACTTTTACAGAAGAACACAGATGGTGATGACCAACCTATAGCCTTCTTTTCTAAAGTTATGAGGGGATGCTAAACTTAGGTATAATATTATTGAAAAACAAGCTTATGCCTTAATTCAAGCCCTTAAAGCCTTTAGAACATATGTCCTACATTCACACATTACATCTTATGTCCCTAATCATGCTGTTAAAACTATTTTGACTCAGCCTGATATTGATGGAGGAAGAGGGAGATGGATTGCTAAATCCTTGAATTTGACCTTGAAATTAAGACCACAAAGCTATTAAAAGGCCAAGGCCTAGCCAAATCGTTAGCTAAATCCAAATGCAAAGTATTGGTTATAAATCTGGTTTCTAAAATTTCATCTGGGGAGAATCCACAAGAACCTTCCTTAATATCAGGGGAGAATCCACAAGAACCTCCTCATCTTATAGAAGGGGAGAACCCACAAGAGCCTCTTTCTTCAGATCAAGTGATTCTTGTTCACATAGATCAGAAATATCTACTCTCTGATTGGTACTCTGATATTATGCAATTTCCTAGGGGTTTTCAATGTCGAGTTGATCTTAACTGCATTATTAATGCTAATATATACTAGAAATACCCTCTTCATATCCTTCTTCTTTGTTTAACTGAAAATGAAACAAAGGGAATTATAGATCAGTTCCATGTTGGGTTTTGTGGTGGACATTATTCCCAGAGAACAATAACCTACAAAATTTTAAAAGCAGGTTTCTACTGGCCCACACTTTTTAAATAAGTTGGATCAAGAGTAAGAAGTTGCATACCATGCCAATTATTTGTAGGAAAACAAAAACTCTCAGCACTTCCTTTGGCTCTAGTATTGGTTCATGCTCATTTTCTACAATGTGGGTTGGGCTTTATAAGGGAAATCCATCCATAATTAAGTAATCAGCACAGATGAATTTTAACCACTACAGACTATTTTACCAAGTGGGTAGAAGCCATACTGTTAAAAAGAAACTGATACTGTTGTGATTAAATTCCTTGAAGAAAATATCATATCAAGATTTGGATGTCCTCAACAGATTGTTATAGATAATGCAACAACTTTCAATGGTGTTAAAATGATTGAGTTCTGTAAAAAATATTCAATCCTATTACACCATTCTACACCATACTATCCACATGATAATGGGCTAGCAGAGTATTCCAACAAGAGATTAGTTAAGCTCATTAAGAAGACTCTTGAAGACCATAAAAAGAGTTGGGACAACCACCTAATCCATGCAATTTGGGCGAACAAAGTTTCTCCTAAGAGATCAACAAGCAAGTCTCCTTTCCAATTAGTTTATGGCAATGAATCAGTTTTTCCCACTCATTTAGCTTTACCTGTTATGAGATTCCTTCAGGAATCCTATGAAGAAAAATATGATTTCTCAAGAAGGATTAATCAAATTATTGAGCTGAATGAAGACAGGGATGAAATTTAGTACAAGATAAGGAAATACCAAAATAAGATGAAAGAACTGTTTGACAGAAAGGCTAGAGAAAGAAATTTTAAGAAAGGTGAACTAGTGCTTAGATGGGATCCAAGGAGAGAAGATAAAGGCAAGCATGAAAAATTTCACAACCTTTGGTTTGGTCCATTTAGTATTGCAGAAGTCAAAGGGAACAATACATTCATCCTACAAAATTTGGAAGGAGAGTATTCCTCATTTCTAGTCAATGGGAAATACTTGAAACATTACATTCAATATTAGTTTTCATTTATTAATTCATCATCTTTAAATATTTGGAGAGTTAATTTATTTTTTGAAAAATTTGCAAGTGAGTATCTATTTCAACAAAGACTCCATAGCTCGAGGAGAAGGAACTTGGACCTGCTTGTTCTCTGCATCCCATGGGGGGATGCAGTTCCCAGCTGGAGCCAATGTTGTAACATAATTTGGTTTTGATAAGTTAGTATATTAGTCAAAAATTATTTTAAAATGTTAAGTTAGGATATGGATGCAAAAAAAAGAAGAGTTAAAATGTTAGGACAATTTAATGTTTCTTAGGCATCCATATAAATATGAAAAGGGTCCTATAAATTATAGGATCTCAAGGTGATTGAGTATTTTGTATTTGTGATTTCATGTTGTACATAAATTTCAATATTCGACCAAAAAATAGAAAAAAGAAAATGAAAAGAGGTTATGTTAGAAGAATAAATAAGAAAAAAAAGAAATATGAACCCCAGAAAAGAAAATAGAAAATAACACTAAAAGTGCTGCAAGTCCAAGTGCCACTACTGATAAGTTAGATATTTTATTCCATTTTCAAATAAGGATTGTGTGCAAATTGTTCTTGAATGCCACAATGATCGAAATTCTGTTCAGGTCAGATAGTTTAATCATGACTAAACTCATTTAAATTTATGTTAAATAGATTATTGAATGAAGGTTTACCAAACAATCTAAACTTGGTAAATCAGTAGCTAGGTAGAAATAACATTGATTCAATAGCTTAATCTGAGTCAATGGTGAAACAAGTGATAGGATAAGGTAGATGTATGTAAAATAAAAATTATTTGGGTTTGCTAGCTTAAGTGCAACCTGCAAAGCAAGAATATAAAATGTTAGCTTAGAAAAAGAATGGAATGCAAAAAGGGTAGGTAGAAGCACTATGGTGGTTAGAGGAAAAACATGACAATTTTATCCTAAAGTCAAATGTCAAGTATTATTTCTATGTGCAAAAGACAAAGGATTAAAGTTGTACTCTAAATATTAATATATCAAATAATTTTGGTGTATTAATCCCTATTCCTAAGTTCTAATACCCAAACTCAACCCCTCTCATATTTTTTTCCACTTTCCTATTCCTAAGTTTTATTACCTTCCATATACTCTGAATATTCCCCACTATGCATTAAATTATTTTCTCCTGACCCCACCGAGCAACCCGTCACCTCACATTAACATTGTGCCACCTCTCACCTCATCTGCACCCATCTCCCAAGATCCGACAACCCACACAACATTTTGGGCCCCCCTCACCATCTAAACTTTACTAGGGGGGGGGGGTCTGAACTGAATGGGCGGTACTTGAAACGCGCTTGCCCTACGTGTCAACCTATTAGAATTTCGACCCCCTTGGGTGAAACTGTTACTGCCTCCCCCCCCCCCCCACTCCAAAAAGCCTTTTCTCCACCTCCCGATACCACTCTTCTACCCATTGCGCTCCCGTCACTCACCTTTCGCCACGTCATTTGCCCGTTGATTCCATCAATCACATATGCTCCCTCTAAAACTAAGCCGTTAAATAATTAAATGGTTTAGCTGTTAATCCAATGGACCCATGTCACCCTCAAAAGAAAAGCTAGATTGTTATATAATTCTTCCTTTCACTCATTAACCCATTACTGAATTCATACACTACCACTATTATTGCTCTGTTACAGGTTTGATGGACCAAAGTATGACATTTTCACTCCCAGCGACATTGTCCACTCACTCGTTTTCAGCATATTACCTCTGTTATTGTCTCAAATCCTAAGTCCCCTTTGTGTATTGAAGCTTGTAATCTATTTTTCACTACTGTCCTTAGCCTTATCCGAAGATGCCTCCAAAGGAAAAGGGACTGGAAGAACCTGTCAATCCTTTGATCTATCCTCCCATTGATTTTCACCACATCTCTTTAGCTGACAGAGACCATAAAATCCATGAAACTCTTTGCGAATTTGACCTTTTTGAGATGTATTGTTGGCTTGAGGACAAATACATAGACAAATCCGATGACATTCAGCTTTGGGAATCCAATTTACCCCACTACATTTTTCCCGTTACCCACAACATCCTGGAATTTTTTAGGAAGTGTCATGCATGTTATTTGCCAAGCCAAAGAGCCATCATTGCCCCCACTGGAGAAATTCTATTTACTATCACTCAAGCCATATACCAGATGATGCAAGCCCCCATAGCAGAGAATACCACCCCTTTTTCCTATGAAGCACTTGTTGAATTGTACCAGAAATTGGACTTTGCTAAGAGGGACAAAACCCTTGAACTTTTCTTGATAGAAGATTCCACGTTGCCAAAGAAAAATCCTCCCTATCCCTCCTCTATTTTCCCTGAGAAAGCCAAGAAAAATATCACAGTCATCTCTTACCTCCTCGGATACTACTTAGATCAATGGGTAGATGAGGCCATCATAGGATTTTTGTCCATTTTCTCTATTGACTCTAAGCCCTCCATCATATTTAACTTTAGCCAATTTCTTGCAGATTCAATTCATGAGAAGTTTATCAAGTTCCTGACAAAGGAGGTGTCCAAGTATGCTTATGTGTTTGTTTATATGTTCTTATATTTTCATGGAGACAA
>APFE030940034.1:26105-54933 GCA_000404065.3 Pinus taeda
TATAACAAAGAAGAACTTGGTTGTACAACTGACAGAGAAATGTCACACTCTGGAGGTAGCAGTTAACATGTTTTTCACTAGAATAGATGAAATGAACAAGAAAGGTTTGCTTTCTCTATTTGTGATCGATGAAATATTGATGACCAGGGAAAATTACAAGAAGAAGCTTCAAGACATTGTAAAGGATACAACTAAGTCTTCCTGCATCAAAGGTACTATGATAGGGAGAGCTTTTTATGAAGCTATCAACAACATAAGTTTTATGTAACATGAGATAAAACACATTTTTGCAGCAAAACCCACTTTTGCTCGGTATACTAAGGTAGATGAGATCTACCGCAAGGTAACAAAGATTGCTATTCTAGATGAAGAGCGATGGGATAAGTTGTGTGAATTCGAGGATTAAAAAGATAGGTAAGCATCACTAGCACATGACTTGAATAGTGGCCACTCAATAACTGTTCTCCTCCAAAGCAAGGCCAGATGTCTAGATCACTTCACCGGATTCATTCCTTTTGATCACATTATTTATTTTCTGTTAGTTCAAAGTCAATAATAGAATGCCATGTCACTGAGGCATTAATTGTAATCTTTTTGAAGATTTTGTTTAAATACTTCATTTTGTCGAAGTATTGAGGGTTGAGCAATTTGTACTAAGCTGGGGCATTTTTGAAATAATAAAAGATTCTAGATTTGCCTCATATGGTCTATCTCTCAGTGAGATGTATTCCGTCTTGTCTATTCATTATGTTTTCTTCATATGAATTAATTCTTTTGTAGTCATCCGATTTAAAATTTAATTTAATATCAGTTTGATTTTGAATCCTCCATGAAGTTGTAAATTAAATAAGAGATTAATTTACAAAACTATTTGTTATTGTAAATTCATATTTGAACATAAATTACACTAGATCTCTATAATAGTTTAATTATATTTTATTGATTAATAAAGAACTCTTTTCTTAATTTCTTCTTGTAAATGGTTAAATATCCAGTTTGAATATAAAACCAATTATACCTCTCCATACTCTACTTCTCCATCACATTAAAATCAAAATAACCATGTGAAGTTAAAGAACAACCTTCATTTTATCAAAAATCTGTCTAAGTTTAAAGCACCTGTTTATAAATAGTTCACTAGTCATCCAATCACTCAAAACAACAAAACATTATAGATGCTTTGGCATAACTAATTGACCTTAGGTTATCTCAAAGGACAACACAGCCCAGATCAAAGATCCACCTAAAACAATCCAAGGAATGAAAGGAAGCTATTTGCAGGAAGGAATACTACATCAAGCCAAGGCTATCCAAATAGGTATCAAACTATCTTTCTTGTTTATTGTTTCTACTATAAAAATTTTGGTTATCAACATAAGCATTGCAAGGATTATAAGGATAACAACTCAACAAGATATAAGACCAATGATCAAAATAAGTTACTTGGTTCAAAAGAACAATGTCAAATCAAGACCTATAAATCATTTGATCCTTTGTCTAAGTATAGTCTAGAGTGTTCCAAATGCAATAATTTGGGTCATGATACACAAAATTGTCCACTTATGTCAAAGAAGAAAGTGTTGGAAAAAGGGGAACCCACTATAGATAAATGTGGTCTAACTTTATGTGCACAAAGTGATGAAAATCAATGGTTTGTAGATAGTGGATGTTCAAGACACATGACAGGGGACCAAAATAAGTTTATCTCATTAAATACAAGGGATGGAAATTTATCGTTTGGAAGTGGATTTTCTAAGATTGCAGGGAAAGGGACAATGGATCTTGTTAATGGAAAAGGCAAAGCACAAAATACACTGCTAGCGGAAGGGCTCAAGTACAATCTTCTAAGCATTAGCCAAATACATGACCAAGGACATAATGTTATTTTAAGTACTAAAGATTGTGAGATAAGAAAATCTCCTTTAGGAGAACTTGTGGGAAAAGGAGTAAGAACATCAGATAATGTATATATTTTGAGTGAAATTCAAGAAGAAAAATTCTACATGAGTCAAATAGATGAAAGATGGTTATGGCACACGCGATTGGGACATTTAAATTTTGATAATTTGGTTAAAATCAGCAAAACAAATGCAGTAACAGACATTCCAAAATTTATAAAACCTTAACAAGTTGTTTGTGGCTCATGTCAACATGGAAAACAAACTAGGACCTGCTTCAAGACCAAGGAATACTCTACATCAAAGCCACTGGATATCATATGTGTAAATTTATGTGGACCAACAAGATCTCAAACTCTACATGGTGAAAGGTACTTTGCTTTATTTATAGATGATTATACTAGAATGATGTGGGTATTTTTTATAAAATTTAAATCAGAAGCACTTGAATGTTTTACGAATTTCAAATCTCTTGTGGAAAATGAAAAGAAATAAAAAATCAACTGCCTTAGAATAGACAAAGGTGGAGAGTTGAATTCAAAAGAATTCAATGAATTTTGTGAAACAGATGGAATCAATAGAGAACATTATGTTGCTAGAACTCCTGAACAAAATAGAGTAGTTGAAAGAAGGAACATAGTTGTGTAAGAGATGGAAAGAACAACATTGCTTGCCGCTGATTTGCAGGCCAAATTTTGGAAGGAAGCAGTTGGAGAAGCAATGTATACCTTGAATAGAGCTCAACCCTGAAGAAAGAATAATAAGAATCCATATGAATTATGGAAAGAAAGACCTTCTTCAGTAAAATATTTTATAGTTTTTTGAAGTAAATTCTTTATGAAGATCAATGATAACTCACCAACAAATTTCGATTCTTGAGTTAATGAAGGAATATTTCTTAGATATTCCACAAGGAGCAAAGCATACAAATGATGCAATAATCAATTGTAGAAGGTGGTAAAAATTATTGATGTAAAGATTGACAAAGCACTTCCAGAAAAGGAAATTGAAATCCTTGAAGAAGACCCTATTATTGGAGAATCTGAAGAAGATGCTACAAAGGAAGAAAAGGATCAGGGAAGTACAAAAGAACTAACTCAAACTCCATCAAAATTAAAATTCATTCAAAAGCATCATTCATAAGAAATAACAATTGGAGATGTAGATGATGGAATGCAAACCCAAAGAAGGATGAAAAATACACCAAGAAAGGGTGATGTTGCCTTACTATCTATGATAGAACCATAAAATTTTGCCTAAGCTAGTAAGGATTCTCATTGGATAAAAGCCATGGAAGAAGAAATCTATCAAATCGAAAAAAATGAAACATGGGAACTAGTACCTTGCCCAAAGGATAAAAATACTATTTGAACCAAGTGGGTGTTCAAAAACAAAATGAATGAATATGGACATATCGTTAGAAATAAAGCAAGGTTGTTATGTAAAGGATACTCACAAGTTGAAGGAATTGATTTTGAAGAAACTTTTGGTCCTGTAGCTGGATTGGAAGCTATAAGAATGTTCTTGGCATTTTCATGCTCAAAATGTTTCAAAGTTTATGAAATAGACGTAAAATCAACATTTCTAAATGGTGACCTAAAGGAAGAAGTTTATATGGAGCATCCAGAAGGTTTCGATCTAGCATAAGGAAAAGATCTTGTTTGTAAATTAAAGAAAACATTATATGGATTAAAACAAGCTCCTAGAGCTTGGTATGCAAGATTAGATCATTATCTACAACAACAAGGTTTCAAAAAGGGAGTGGCTGGAAGCAATCTCTACATGAAGATAGACAAAGATAAAATACTAATCACACTTATATATGTTGATGATCTAATTGTTTCCAACAATAACGATGAGATGAGTCATTTTCTCAAAACATGTCTAAGGAATTTGAAATTTCTATGATTGGTGAATTATCTTACTTGGACTTCAAGTAGCTCAAACTAAAGTAACCATGTTCATATCCCAAGCAAAATATCTTAGGGACATGCTTAAGAGAGATGGGATTGAAGAATGTGCTACTGTGAGCACACCAATGACTGCAGACTGCAAATTAAGCAAAGATGATGAATCCCCTTCTATAGACGCAACTCTTTACAGATAAATAATTGGAGATATTCTTTATTTAACTACTTCACGACTTGATATTATGCAAGTAGTAGGAACGATGGTAAGATTTCAGTCAACTCCTAAGGAATCCTATTTGATGGCTCTAAAAATAATCCTCAGATATTTGAAAGGTACTCTTAATTTTGGCCTGTGGTATCCCAAAAGCACAACTCTTACTTTGACAACATACATTGATGCTGATTGGATGGAAGCATAGACAACCAAAAAAGTACTAGCAGAAATGCATTCTTCATGGGAAATTATCTTGTATCTTGGCTCAACAAAAAGAAATCATCTATATCTCTTTCCAAAACTAAAGACGAATACATAGTTGCTGCAAATTGCTGTACACAAATATTGTGGATGAAGGAAGCTCTGAAAGATGTCAACGTAGAAACAAATCAATCAATCACTATCTATTGTGACAACAATAGTGCCATTCTTCTTTCAAAGAATCCGGTAATGCATTTGAAGCAAAACATATCCTAATCAAATACCATTTCCTCCGAGAACAAGTTGCGGAACAAAATGTTAGATTGGAATATGTCAATACAAAGGAACAAATTGCATATATTTTCACAAAGCCCTACCACGAAAAGCATTTGAATATCTTCACAAAAATATGGGGGTCATCTCTCTTGCATCACATTGAAGTAACACATTGACAGGGGGAGGAGCACCATGACAGGCAGAGCATAATATGAAGGAGAATTGTTATCAGAGCCAATACCTTCAGTCTCAGACTAATAGTTGGGTAGATCCTTAGAACACAAATGGAAAGGTCAAGCAAGAAAGGCTCCAAGCCTTCTGAAGATGTTTCTTCCTCAGTCAATAATTTAGATGAAATCCAAGTTGACAAAGCTCCTATGTTAAATGGAACAAATTTTGAAGTGTGGAAAGGTAGAATGAAATTATTTTTGATGGCTCAATAGTTTTTAAGTATGGGAATCTATGGTTACTTGAAGCATAATGCAAGATGAGTCCAAGGAACTAAATGCAAGAGAAATTAAGGAAATCTTGAATGGCCTTCCAAATCCTATAAAGGCCAAAGTATAGAAATGTTTATCAATAAAATAGCTTTGTGAAACTCTTCAAGCTCTTCATTCAAAAGGACTTTTGATCATAACCTCAAATGATGAAATCCAAGAGAACAAGGATGATCCTGATTCAGAGAAGATAGATGAAAGAAAATTTGAAGGCAACAAGAGTAATGAAGACCTAAAAAATGAAGACAAATTCAAAGAAGACCTCAAGGCGAAGCTTGTAGCTGCTCTAGAAGAAATAAAAAGGCTAAAGAAAAGAAAATGAGAAGCTCAAGAAGTAGGTACAAGATGCTGATCATGATATCAACAAATCAAAAGAAGAAGTTTCTCACTTAAAACTTGAAGAGGAATAAATATCTAAAGATATCAAGGAATTGCATCAAATAGAGAAGATACGAAATGAAGAAGTAACCTACTTGAAAAACCAACTAAAATAAGCAAAGAAAAGGGACGGTAGTTTGACAAACCAGCTTGATCTAAGATCTAAGGAATTGAAAAAAGTTGAAGCATAAATTTGTCAATATAAAGAAGAGGTTTCCTCTCTTAAAAATTAGCTGGAATAAGCAAAGAAACAAGAACAAGGCGTTGAAATAGTGATGGAAGTTTTGGCCCTCCTAAAAAGACAAGTTGATGAAGAAGAAAAGGAAATAAATGCCATGACATGCCAACTAGAAGAAAAATATGAAGAGATATCCAAATTAAAATCAGATGTCACCTCTCTCAAGAAGACCAAGTAGGTGCTTGGAAAAGTACAAGTTGGATCTTGGTGGTTTGAAGGTTCGAGTCTTCATCTAAGGTTGGAGCCCTGATCTATTATTGTACTTGATTAATTGTAAATTCTTGTTAATAAAAGTATTTATTTTTTTATCATTATTTTTGTGTTCTACCTAAGAGATCTTAACTGGAATAAAAGTAAACACTATAAAAGAAATACTAATGCACCCCCCCCTCAGTATTTACAACAATTGGTACCATAACTTCACAATTCATAACTTTTGTAAATTATGAATTAGAAATTCCACTTGTTATGGAATTTAGGGCTTTGGAATTTGCTATATAAAATTTTCTTCCGTCTTGGTTTGTTGGTGGGGAAGGTGGAACTTCATATCCATCTAGGACTGATTGCCATTCTTCTGGTCCAAAAGACATCAAACAAAATTTCAACCTAGCTTTCCAAAAAGCAAAATTTGTTCCATCAAATTGAGGGATTTTTCCTGCATCTTTACTGGTCATTGTGACTAGAAATCCTTCTTCCAGCTATCAGGATGATTATGAAGAAGCTAGCTCTGATTCTAATCATTGAAATACTGAGAGGGGGTGAATCAATATTTCGTTCAAGGTTGAGTTAAAAAATGGTGTCATAAGTTACCCGTTGCTTCTATCCAATCACTCAAGCAACTTGTTAAGGAGCTTCATGAAGCCTTTGACATGTATGATTATCAGGATGTATGTGATAGAATTTATTTTCTTAGAATCGAACCAAGTGAATGTGTAGAGGACTTTCTAAATTGGTTTCTTCACCTTTTCTGTGAATTTCCCAAGGGAGTTATTGATTGAGGTTTCATTACTGAAAAATTTCAGAATTTGATCCTTCTTTCTTTGAGATCTTTTGAATCCAAATCCTTGGATGATTCTCTCTCCCCAAAATTTTCAAACCATGGGATACCTCAATCTTTCAAGGAGAAACCTACTATTCCTTTTTTTCCTTGTCCTTATCCTTTTCCATTATCAATTTGGGTGCCCCCTAATGATGATGCTAAAGTTGGGATATTTGAAAATCAAATTGTTGATATTTTCATTCACCCTCCATCCAATTATTATGATCCAAATTGTACTAAGGAAAAATTGGAATGGTTTAGTAAATGATGGAGCCTAAAATTAAAACTTTTTCCTCTGGTTTTCAAGATCACATCAATATGCATAATTCAAGTCTTGAATTTGATTCAATTTCTAATACCCTTCAACCTTCATCATCCATGTTTCATGATTCCTTATTCCATGATCTGCATGTTTCACCTACTTCAAATCATAATGATGTTCAACCTATTGTTTCAAGCGGTAATCAAGAACAAAATAGTTGTATTTGACATGTAGAGGAGCAAAATTTTGAAGTTATGTCTTATCTTTCCCCCCTCTTTTAAGATTATAATCTTTCCCTTTGGGATGATCTTCGATCTTCTAACCTTGATAACCTGTCAAATGACTCTAAAACTCACATTTGAGTTGAAAATTTGGATAACCATCACCATGACATCCTTGTTTCGATTAACACATATGGTCGTGAACATTCAAGTATATCATATGATATCTTCTCTTCTTCTGAGGGCTTGGATTTGCAAGGTATCAATTTAGAATATGTTTCTCACAGTTTACAATCTCCATTTGTGAATTGGGATGCTATTTTAATGCAAAACGATCCTAAATATTATTTAATTCATACATCCTTGGATGACAAATCTAAAGTGGTAAGGTGTCAGGTTTTTGAATCTTTGGAAGATCCTGGTCAATCTGAGTGTTGTATTGGTATGCCTATCTTTGACCATTATACTGATGAAAATGAAATTGACCCCTTTCTCTTTTAAGTTCAATATGATTTAAGTATAACTGTTCCTGCTCCTCCCGAGTCTTTCAATCCTTCTTCACCTCTAACACACTATTAATTATACCCAGATATGTTTGATAAGTTTGTCACACCATCAACCCCCTAAATCCTTTCGATATTTATCCGAATGATCATGGTTGCAATCATGTACAAGATGGTGTGATACTACAATAAAAGGATGAAAAGTTTGAATATATTATTCATGATCTATTCAACCGTAAATATTTCGTAAGTCAGGAGGAGTATGTTCCAACTCTGAATGATCAAGGGGTCTTTCAAATTGACGTATCTCAATTTTATATCCATAAAGAGTCTAATATGCTTAATCCTAAATTTGATCAAACCAGTGTCATTGACAATGTTTTCATTAATACATCATATGGTAGTGGTGCATATCTACCTATTGATGTTCTTAAGACACCCAAATTTGATGATCCACCATCAGAAAGTTCTGAGACCTGTCAGTAAGTTGAGGCACTTCAACTCTTTTTGATGGTTATGTTAGGTTTTCATAGTCCTGTTGAGATCTTTGAACTAAGTTAGATCCATATTTTTATGTATAATTATTTCGATAACATTCATCCACTAGTTATGAGTTAATTCTTAAAGGAATTCCGATATCTTCAAGTGGATCTTCAAGATAGATTTTTGATAAGATGAAAGGTTCTTGTTTGGTTAGTTCCTTTTCATTTCAACCCCTTGAGCTAGACTGATGGTTGGAGAGAACATATTTCACGGATTATGAGAAGGTAAGATTGCTTTGTTCTTTTGTTTTGTTTTGCTATTTTTTCATGTAATTTCTTTTGTCATTTTTTTCAATAAATTTTGCATGAAAGATGCTCTTGTTTGGCTAAAAAGACAATGTGACAAGCTTGAAAAGAGAAATTGTGATGGGAAACAATGCTTGGCTAATCTGTTACCTCTTCTCTATCTTGGGTCTACATATCTTTAAAGTCAATGATGTCTGAATGGAAAATACAATCCACTCGAATGGAAAACCTTTGGTCAAACTATAAAGCCCGTATCTATTCTAGAATCTCCATTCCTTAAACTCAACATTGTAAGCAAATAGTATTTTCTTGTTGATCCAATTGAGTAGAGAAAGGTAAGGTGAAAATCAATTAACGAACAAACCAATATAAAAGGTCTATATTACCTTCTTTGAAGGAACAACTTCTCCTACTCTCAATAGGTTGGGATGCCTCTTCTGCCCTGATAAATAAATAAGTGCATAAGCAAAGTAAATAAAATAAATAAAGTGTTAAAGAAGAGAAAGACTTCCTGCGTAGAGAGGTGAAATAAGCAACTTCACCGGGATACTATTTAGGCTCGCTGGTAGTGAAGTGATGCTTGTGTTCCTGTAGTGACTCTATCGGGGTACTGTCTAGGTTTGTTGGCAACAGAACAACACTAGAGATGAAAATTATTCTGATTATATTAAACTCACAATTATATATTACCCTTTCCTAGATCGAAATAATTTTTATTTGGCAAGCCTTGAGATGTGTTTAATTGAGTAAGGGAATGGATCGAACAATATATTTAACGAGGTTAAGTAAGAAAGCTAGAGTAATTTTCAAGATGAATCAATACTTCTTGAAGGATTGAGACCTTGCACTTAGAGAATTAAACCTAAATAGAGAAACTGGCGTTATACTAGTGTGTTTCCAAGTGTTGACACTGCGATCAACACCCTCCAAAATTTTTCCCATACTTTAATTTTGGAGCCTACTAAAGATCTTACAGTCTTCCGCTTTATGGTTAATCCACGACCAATTGATTATTTTTAAAGGTTTCAAGTCTTCTTCCTAATTTTGAACTATAAAGTCACTTTCTCCCACATATAGAGTCTCGATTGAACTCATGAGTGCACTTTATTTTATGCAATATTGAACAGGAAAAGCACCACCCATTAAGACAATGCTTGTACAATGTTCAACTCATGTCGACAATCCCCCTCACTTTGGTTTCAATTATACTTCTATTTCGGTGAATTTTCTTAACTATCTATTTTGTGCACTGTCACTTTGACAAGTGTTGCTTTTACTTTCACCATCACTTTTGCTTGCTTTCCCTTTAATAAGTGTCGTTTTTATGTTATCTTCACTCTGACATGTGTCGCTTTCAAGGTCGTTCACATTTTACAAGTGTTGTCTTCGTGTTTTCTTCTTGCTTAGTGCAAGTTGTAAAGCCATTAGCTCTCTAACTAGGTGATGGGCGTAACTTATTCATGAGCCTCATTGACGTATCTTTTCCTACCATACTTGTACACTAAGTATTTTCTAAGGTCTCCTCCCTCTCAGAGTGCATTAGTACTTCCTAGGATAAGTAACCTAGCCTTTTGTTGCCTCCCTCAATGAAAAGTGCATTTTAGATGAACAAGCAACAATTGTTGAGAGAACTGTGCTCTCCTAGGCCTGAGCTCACTTCAAACACTTAGTGAAAAAGCACACTTCAAAAGAACAAGGACCATTTGAGTGCACTTCGGAAGGAAAAGGAGCTTCTCTCCCTTCAAAAGCGCACTTCAAAACAAAAAAGGGCACTTCAAAATAACTACGCGCACTTTATAACAATGAAACACAATTCAAAACAACAAAGTGACTTCAGAACCACAAAGCACACTTCAAAACAACAAGGCACACTTCAGAAAATCAAGTACCTTTTGTCTCTTAAAAAGTGCATGGCATAGTCTTGAAGCATGAGTACATGGAGAAATATTAAAGCATGAAAACTTCATCCTTCCCTCTTCCCTTAAAGCACATGGCACAGTCTTGAAGCACGAGCACATGGTGCAATCATGAAACTTGAATCCTTTATCCTTCCCTCTTCCATTAGAGTGCATGGCATATTCATGAAGCCTGAAGCCTTCATTTGAGTGCACTCCTTCGACTCAGAGAACTGCACCCTCCTTGAGTGCATGAATGCACCTTGAACCAATGAATGATTTATTCTTCATGCTTCAACTGTGTGCCCTGTGCCCTCCTAATTCATCTTGAGCACACTAGTGCACTAGGAAGGCTCAAAGCTTGACCCCTTCATTCCTTTGTCGTGCGCCCTTGCACCCTCCTTACTCCCTTTGAGTGCATGAGTGCACCCTAAACCCACAAATGAATTCCCTGATGCTTCAGACCTATGCCCTGAGCCCTTTATCTCTCTCTCTCTCTCTCTCTCTCTTGCTTGAGCACACATGTGCACATTGAAGCCTCAAGCTTGGACCAAGACATAAAGAAGACATTGCATGATGACTCAGAGGACTCCAAAGCTCATCCAAGACCCTTTGGAGGGTGAAGATAAGCAACAAAGTGTATCTTTCATGAAGATGAAGCATAGATCAGATCTACCATGAAAAATGAAATATGAAGCAATATGGAAGACAACTTGGCATTTCCTGTAGAAAATCCCATAGATTCACAAGCTCATATAATGTACTAAAGCACAGGACAAGAATATAATTCTACTTTCAACCAGCGAAATCCAATAGATCGATGACAAAAATATGAAGAAGAAGAAGATAAATCAATGGCACATAACATAAGATGTATCTGGGGAAAGCCCCTGCTCAAAACCCCGCTATCTGTATTGCATATATCAGAAATATGAGTGAAGATAAAAAGCTTATTCTCTCTAGAAAAATTCCGCACAAGTATGCTCAAATCTCTCAGCTAAGAAATATCAACTCAAATCCTTAGCCTATTCAACAACTCTCCATGCTCCTAATCTCTTGTGTAATTCCTAGGATGAATAGCCGGTATTTAAAGGGAATTCATGCTTTCCAAACTACGCAATCCAAACATAGGTCCTTATCTGATTGCATGCATGATATATACAACTTAGTAAATAATATAAATTGATAGTACACTGTCCCTGCACTCTAGTCTCAACTGGGTCTTTCTTAGAATTGAAATGCATGAGTTTTTGATGAGGGAATCTTCAATTAACTAGAGTGACACTTGTGGATGCATTAGTGCACCAACTGGCTATTAACTCTCTATTAGTTCCTCAACTAGTTTGGAACTAATTAATTGAACATAACTTAGTAAACTGAGTGATCTAATTTCCAACTGAATTTAAATTCATACTGGACCCTTAAAACTTAGGGATAACATATACATGACTTCAAAAAGACATCCAACTTGACATTCCTAATCTAATTAAGTTAATTAAACTAAATTAACTATTTACAAGTTTCCGTGAGAATAGAATTCAATTTTAATTCTCAGTTTAATTCAAGGACAAATTAACTTGGAATTTCTTTTTTTCCATTTCTCAACATTTCCACCTCATCGTGAAGTCCATGTCATCATTTTCAACTTGTAACTTGTACAAATGTCATCATATTAGTCAATGTGTGTCCATGTGTCATGCCACATGATGATGTGGAATGTAATGATGTATTCTCAAGAAAAGGACAAAATGTAATGTGTGGAAGTCCAAGAGTCATATGTGGAACAAGAAGAGTGACATAGTCATATATGGACAAAATAGTTGTATAGAAGTCCAAATGTCATATAGAGAAGTCCAAATGTCATTTAGAAGTTAAATAGTTGTTTAGAAGTCCAAAGGACATATTATAAGTCCAAGAATCATGATGGTAGTCCAAGAGTCAAGGGGATATGGAAGGGCACTCCTCTTGTTATAAAAGCAACCTCATAACTCAAGCAAAAGGATTTTGGAAGCTTAAGCTTTGGAGAGATAGTCTTGGCTTCTCTACTTGGAATAAGAAAGAAAACTATTTTTTGGAGAAGCAAGAAGTGACTTAATGTTCCACTACTAGAATTAGTGCCTCATCATTATAATTATGTACTTGGATCTTTCACCTTATAATTTAAACTTGATGAGCCAACACATTTTCATGCATGTATTGCGAATATCTTAGGACTATTATGTAGATGTTTTCTATATATGTTTCTTTCATATGTACTAAGGAAATTGAACTATTTTGGTGGCCTTAGTACTTATCCTGTTGAAGGTGTGTTGTATGTGATTTAGTGATCGTTGTGTCTATGTGAACTATTTCAACTAGATAACTAACAATTTTTTCTTTTCCCATGTGTCTCTCTTAGGTTAATACTATTACTTATTTCTAGGGGCTCACTTTTTCCTCCCCCTCATGAAAGTCTCCTTTTACACATTTCAATAAGTGTTACATAATGTCAACTTACTTGCTTGTTCAAGGGTTATGTATATGATCTCTTATGTTATTCATTGAAACCAAGGTGAAACTTATAGTTATGGTGGTTGGGTCGATACTCTGGATGGGGATCCTACTCTAAATGGTGTGAGGTCTAATTGGGACTTCACATCGGGGAGACCCACTGTATGTTGGCGGTATCTAGCACCGTAAAAAATTCCACAAGTTTAATACTGTATGAGACACATACCATATGAGACACATGTCCTTCTTAACCACCCATTAAAATCTCTAAGAGAACTTCCTTTAAGCAAGCTCGATCACCACTCTAAAAGTAATTTTTTGTTCTTCAAATTATGTCTTCTAGGATAGGGAGGTATGAATCCACATTCCAAGTGATGTGTTTTTAGATTCTATATGTTGACATAATCATTTGTACCCAACTTTCTTCTCTAGAAAACAACATAAGTAGGGTGTTCCACATTTTCCAAGACATATATGCACATATCCACATGTGCAAACTCACCCATTTCACATATTTTCATGTAACATGTGCATTTTATTGCCCAATCATATCAAAGTGCATACACTAGATAGGTTTGTTCGTTGTTGGTGCCTTAAAAGTAGATGAAAATATTGGGCTATCAATCAAAATTCCCTTCATTGAGACTCTCTCCTATGAAGCATTCGCCATCCAAGCAAAGTGATCCTCACACATTAAGTGCTTGTAACAATGAAGGAGAATGGAAAACAAATTCAAAGTTAAAAAAAAGTAACACTTTCTTTTTTCAAGGAAAATGTTATCCACCAAATCAAGTTACCCCCTCCTCATCTTGAACTTCCCCTTTTCTAGGGTATTCACAAAGTACTGAACAAACATGACCGTGGACCCCTCTTCCCTCTTGTACTATGAAAGATCTTTAGCGCTTAAGAGATACTTGTTCAAGGAAGACTTCAATAACAACTTTTTCACTCAAACATACTTCATATCAACTTCATAAGCCAAACAAATCTCATCCCACATCAAAATTTGTTCGGAAATCCTTTTTGTTTTTTGTTTTTTTATTTTTTAATTCTTTTATTAGTTTTTTTTTTAAGGAAAGAAATCGATCTCTCTCTCATCCCTCTCATCCTTGCCATAATAAACTAATCTACATACAAGGAAAATATAAGCGTATCAACTATCAAGAAGTAAAAAATAAACATCTACACAAATTTGGAAAAGGGCAACATGGGTGATAAGTTTTTGATCCTAAAATTCTAAGCATGCGGCACTTATTAGAGCATAAAGAGTCTTATCAACCTACAAACGAGGTGATATCACTTATGCACCTCAGAATCTCTTGTAACAAAAGAAGAAGCCTCAACGAGGTCAACTTCCTCTTTTGAAGAAAATCCTCTGACCATTAGAGCAAGTGTGTTATCAATTTCATCTCTCTCTCTAACAAATGAAGCAATATCATCGTTTTAGCATCAATGATACTATTCTACTTGTGCATTTAATATGTCAACCTAGGGTACTTTAAATTTATGAGAAGTTGAGCAGCATATATACAAAATCAAGGATTTTATTTTTTGTTGATATCTATGTGGTGAAATGAATAATTAGTTCTAAATATCACCTATTTCTTATATATGTTGGAAATAAAAATATCACACAACAAAATAATGTGCTCCAATCTTTGTATCTAAATCCACATAATTGATTAATACTAGGAGGGAGACTAGATGAAGACTAGTTCACACAATTTATATGTTTAATATTAACTTTTTAAAAACAAGAAATATCACACAACAAAAGCATGTGTTCCAATCCTTGTATCTTAATCCACATAATTCATTAATACTAGGAGTAGGGCTAGAGGAAGACTATATTATTACTATAGTTCACACAGTTTATGTGTTTAGTGAAAATTATTAAACGGTTGTCAAAATTCAGTTAAAAAAAAAACCAAAACTAATCTAAGCAACTTCAGTAAAATGAAGAGTCAATTAACAATTTGTAATTGTAGGAACTTCAACATCAATTCAAATTAACCAAGACAAAGTTTTACATAAGCAATCACTTCATTGGTTGCACCAAGAGATTTTAATTCTATCTCTCTATGGATGTTTTTATATTTAGATATATGTTGTAAGGATGACCACCTTTTCTATAATAAAATTACAAAACATAATTTTAAATGAATGTACACGAGAATTGGGGATTCTCGATCCATTTTAACAATGTTTAAATTAAGATTATCAAGTTGATAAATTGTGGCTAACTGCATTAGAATGGACGAAGTGAATATAATAAAGTTAGTTACAATTCATTAAGTGTGCAAACATATACCAAATAACAACCTCATAATTTCACTACACACCTTCAAGCATGTGGTTGTTAAAACAAATCTTGGTATTGTTGGGGGTAGCCTTCCAAAAATTTCAAAAGATACCCTTAAGCTTTTGTAGCATGATATTTGCTTCATCATTTCACACATAGATCCCTAGCACATAATACACAACAATGACTTAATTTAATGAACTTGTTGTAATTCATAGTAGAGGCTTGTGGTGATCCACAACGCAGGGTTACATTTATCTACAACATAGTTTGGTAGAGATCCATAACATGGTCTTGTACTGGTCCATAACATATATTGTGATGATTTGTAACATGGGTCAAAATTAATCTATGGTAAGGCTTGATAACAATGATCCTATTATGTAACATCTTCAACTTGAATGATTATTTGACATAATAAATATAAAGTTAAGCAATCCTTGTCTATGATGTAATCGATCTCAAAAGGAAATTTCCTAAGTTATAAGATAAACATTACCTTAAGCTTTGAACTCGTGAATTGGGAAAACATATATGTAAAAATGTATCTATGTAGGTAGAAAGAAAAGGGCAATGGTGTAGGAAAAATGATCATTATAAAAGGGGTAAAAATGAGGCTCATCATCTTACCCTAACAGGTATTTCACATCCTCGTGCATTAACCATTTAAATTAGAGCTAGTGGAGTAAGGACAAGAGTATTTTTGATGAAAAATTTTCCAACTATAGGCACCATTGGAAATATGTCCTAACCTTAGGTAACCTTGTTTCCTAAAAATGGTACCAAAAATGTGTGCTCTTCTACAATTTCCTAGAGAAATTTATACTAAATGGAATTGCAAACCAATCTACTGTATACCACTCTGCCTTAAAGAGACGATATATCATTCATATAGAAGAATAGCTAACCTAAGGTTGGGTAATGTTGGAAAATGTAACTAGTTCCGGTCTTCATAATTGTCATTGTAATCATGTCAATATGTATATCTTATGTATTAAGCAAAAGAAAAAAAAAATATTATTTTAAAGCATGAGTTTCATGCTCTATTTGATTCATCTTCTGGGTAAAGCATGTTATTCATGCTTCTAGGGTTTTTCATATCATAATATTTATTTTTATGAGTCAAGAGAGTCAATGTCATGTATATAAGACCCATCCGGGCAAGATGTATCATGTAAAATAATTTATTTCGAGTCTAGAAAGACAAATATGCCTCAAAGCACAAGTCGGCCTAAAGAAGGCTAATTTGACCCCATGAAGAAGGTACATATAGAGAAATATTTGACCTCATTGTGAAACCTACATACATAAAGTTTGATCTACAATAGAACGAAGGACAAAGAATTAAGGAGAAAACCCTAGCGAAGGAAAGAAGACAAAAGTTTGACATTTTCTGGTCACACACACACGAGAGGATTAGGGTTTCTAATATGCTGTAGGAGGCTGAAAGTTGCAAGCCAAAATTATGAAGTCATTGCAGGTCCAAAGTCTTGATATTGTAGGCTAAAATATGAGTTTGGAGCAGACTTGAGTGTATTTTTGACTTCTTGGAAGGGTTACTTTGGAGGGTTGACTTGGTGCTTCGAGGAGGTCTTGGTTTTCTCATTTGAAGAAGATTCTATAATAAGAGAAGAGATTATTTATGGGTTTTCCCCTTGGAGGGGTTTTTCCCTGGCTTGAAGCCTATATCTTGTGTCCATTGTATTTATTTTTTCTCTCTTGATAATTTTTTGATGAAAAGATGTAATAGAGAAACACAAGAAGATAAATAAATTTCATAAGCAAATATTAAGGTCAAGGAAAAATTGAATTAACAACTACCCTACTACATTCTCCAACATGGGATCAGAGCTAAGGTGAATAAGAAAAGGCAATTGGAAAACTATCTTGAAGGGTTTGCTTGTTAAGGGAATCATTTGGAACAAGGAATGAAGAAGAAGACCTATTGATCTAGGAGGGTTACTACATCAATTTTTTGTTGAACAAGAACTCACCATCAAGCTCTCATTGAAGAATTGAAGGACAAGTATTCATTGAAGATTCTTTAGTTGATCATATTGAATAAGAGGAAGCATCAAAGAATATTAGGATCATCATTCATTCTTTGAAGCTATTCAAAGGCACCATTGTTGAAGGGATCCTAGAAATCATCATTCTAGGACAACGTTGAAATCTCCTTGAAGGTATTGAAAACATCAAGATAGTTGGAGACATAATCAAAATGGAGGACTCTTGATTGACAAGTACGTGTTATATTGTCCTCCATGTCTCAATATACATATCATATGGCTACATTTTGCAAGGAAAGCAACAAGCTCGTTGTATCAACAAAATTCCTTGCATGGAAGAAGATGATTGACTTAACACTCACTAAAAAATGAAGTCATGGAATATGTCCTTGGTGAAGTAGTTGTACCATACAAAGATATAGACTCAAGAGTTAGAAAAATACAAGAAGGGAGAAGTAAGGGCACAAATAATCATTGTTTAATCTATAAAAGATCATCTTATTCCCTTTGTTGTTGATTTTAAGACATCAAAGGCTATGTATGATAAGTAGGTAAAGTTGTATTTCGTAAGTACATCAGGTCAAAATATTTCCTTGAGGAATCAAATATGTAGAATAAGGAAGTCAAAGGATGAATACATGGCCACATATCTCATGAGGATTTTACAAACAAGGGATCAATTGCAAGGGCTTGGGGAAACTGTTTCTGACTATGAAAATGACCATTTGTGTATTAAATGCTTTGACACCTGATTGGAGAATTTTTTCAACCAATATATTATCAAAGAAGTATACTACACCATTTGATGAGTTATGGGTTCAATGTATCTTGGAAGAATCAAGGATCAAGGAAAAGGATGAAACCAAGTCAAATGAAATGTCTCAAGCTTTTATTGCAAGATCTAAGAAGTTGAAGAAAGGGAAGTTTGCAAAGTCCAAGAAGAAAACATATATGTCCAAGATTCAATGCTTTGGATGCAATAAGTATGGAAACTTTATGAGGGATTTCCCAAACAATCAGAACAACAAAAGAAAGGAAAGAGGTGAAGCTCACATAGCTGAAGAAGAGGAAAAACTTGAGAAGAATTCAAAAGGAGAAGATCCAAAGGATATTTACTATTGAAGGGAGCTCCATCTTTTTCAAGCTCTTTATGAAATTTGTCTTTCTTTTATTAAATAGGAAGTAGAGTAGCATGAATTATTGTATACTTTATAAAATTCTTGGTTTTTTGTAAAAGCATGGCATCATAGAAAGAATCATATGATAGTAGAGGAATTAAAACTCTACATGAGCAAGTTTCTTAGGTAGGAATCATGTAACTTTTAAGAATGAGAAGATTGGACCATATTGCATATTATAGTTCATCCAAGTATTTTCTAACATACTATTAAAGGTAGTCATTTTGCAAATAAGGATCATCAAGATACTATAAGAACTATCTTTTAAGAAGGTTATTGGAAGAAGCATTATGAATGGTATATATTCCATCTAGTATGGAAAAAATACTATTTAAGGATGAAGGAATGCAAATGGTTAAGTTACAATATTTCTTAGGAAAAGAAACCTATCTTTGATAGGTATAAGAAGCAAAATCATTCAAGAAAGGATGGTTAGATGGCTATATGGAAACAAAAGGCACACATAAGTAAGTCTTCTCTGGAGTAGGGTTCATATCTATGAGAATATTACAAGAAAGAGTTGGTTGGTAAGTATTCCATATGGTTACATGATGCTTGATAGAAGGAATTTGACATGCCTTGGAATGGGTAGAGATCAAGACTCTCACACAAGATTACATGGAATAAATATAACAATATTGATCAACATCAAGTATAGTCTTCGAAAGAAAGAAAGGGAGTTAACAATGAAAAGTCCAAGGAAGATGTTATAGCTTGGTAATCAAGTTCTATCCATGGGCACCCAGATTAAAATGAATGCAGGGAGGAGGATTATTGTACACTATGGAAATGGATTGTGTGAAAGGATTTTGATATTGAAGGACTCAAGTAAGTTAACACTTTGATGAAAAGGCCATCATGATAAGGTAAGTCTGATATTAATATTCTTATATTGGTTATCTGGTTGACATATTGTTTTTCTACCTGAAAGGATACTGTAGAAATGCATAATGTCAGTTGAGGCAAATATAAACTGTTGGTGTTGAACTCGATTCAACTAAAATATAGATTGAGTGACTGATTTTGATTATATATTCAAGATGTTTATATTATCATCTTGGAATTGAAAGGTAGACATATAAGAATATAACTTGATGTTCATGAAGATCGCTTTAATGTTTAGAGGGAGCTATGATTAACTCTATTTTGGAAGAATCAATGTAATGCCTTCATTGATGATGACTATAGGAAAGTGATATGAAAGGTTGAGGGCTTGAACTTTGTCACACGATTGAAAGAGGAAGATCGATCCAGGAATAGAGAAGCACGATATAATGAGATGCAAAGAAAAGAGAAGTCATGCAACTATTACTGGAAGATATCTATGAAGAATTAATAGCTAATGTATGTTGAAGAATGTAACTAGTGTCAGTATTCATAATTGTATTTGTGTCATGATGTAATGTATTTATCAAAAGAAATAAAAATGAATTTATTATTAAAGAAATTTACTTATTAAAGCATGGGTTTCATGTCTGGGTCAATGGTTTATAGGTCAAAGCCTCCATTGTAGGTTTATAGGATTTATGTCTGGTGCCTTTGTCCATGTCATAATGTAATAGATCTTGCTTTGGCATTTTCAATCAAGAAACAAATTTATTTTGATGTAAATTAGGTCTTATAGGCCTTCTCCACCAAGTCGAACTCAAATTGAGTAAGTCACCCTAATTGAGGGGCACAATCTCCTATATAAAGGCAAAAAATGAACCTCATTTGGAGCACTCACTCATCAAGTTTGATCTGCAATTTATGGGACAAGAAAACATGTGAAATTCAAAGGAACAAGGAGGAAAAGTCTAGCGAAAAAGGACTCTTTCAAGAAAACTAAGTCAAAATTTTCTCTCTTTCTCTCACACGTGAAAAATTGTTGAGCTGTTGGAAGGGCCAAAATTGCAATCCTAAAGTTGGGTGTTGAAGTTTCGAAGCCGGGCGTCAAAATTATGGGTTGAAGTTGCATTTGAGAAGTTGACACATGATGACTTTGGGAAAGATCATATATTGGAAGGAAGGATGACTTGGCAGAGGAGGAAGGTCTTTTAGCCTAGGGTCTTGGTCTATCTCAACTTGATTTTCTAGTGGAAGAGTTTGACTGGGTTTTCCCATATAGAGGGGTTTTAGCCCTGACTGAGTGCCTACATCTAGTGTCATTTATCTTCATGCCTTTTTGGGATGATTGATTGATGAAACAAAGATAAAAGAAGAACATAATAAAGTTCATAAGAACAAAAATTATCTCAAGTGATTATCAACATAAGAAAACTTTTTTCCTTGCTGATTTTGTAACATGGTATCAGAGCTAAGGTGAAGAAATAAGAAAAAGGAAATTTGAAGATCTATTCAACAAAAGGGGATCAAAGGAAGGCCATTAAGAAAAACGAATATACAAGGAGACTATTATCTATAGGAACGATGTCAACTACAATGAAGGGATAAAACAAGTTAGAAGGAGCCTCCAACTATAGGGCATGGAAAAAGAGGATAGATGTTATCCTTGCTAAGCACAAAGTTTTGGACCTTGTTTCAAGGAAGAGTCAAGAATCCTACAAATGATGCAGAGAAGGAGAGGTTTAGAGAAACTGAAATCTTGGACATGAATATGATAGTAGATGGAGTGAAGGACAACCTAATTCCATACTTATCCAACATATACTTTGCTCAAGAAATTTATGAAGCTCTTTCCAAGTTATTCATCATCAATAACACGGGTTAAATAACTAGCCTCAAGAATGAGGACAATAAGGATGACAAGAGACGATATCCTGTCATCATATTTTGTAAGGATATCTATAATACGAGATGAAATCCAAGCAATAAATGAGGTTGTACCAGAAAAAGAACTCATAATTTCCGATCTTTTAGTTATACCAAAATCTTGGAGTGCTTTTGCTTAAGGAATTAGCAGTGGGAAGGATAATTCAACCTTCGAACAAATGTGGAATGCATGCGGTAAAGAATAAGCTCAAATATAATTAGTAAAAAAGTGGAGGAGGATGGAGAAGACAAAACTTCTAATGCCTATTTTGCTAATCACAAGAAGAAGGGAATCTTCAATAAGTTCAAAGGACCAAAGAATAAAGTTGACCTAGCCAAGATTTAATTCTACAACTATCATAAGAAGGGTCATTACAAAAGTCAATGTCCTGAGAATCCAAAGAATAAGAAGAGAGATAGGGAATAAGAAAATATTACCGATGAAGCTCCACCTAAGAAGAACAAGACTAAAGAATTAAAAGTCAAAGAATTATAATATTAACTCCTCTCTTACATATATTTTTTAGTTTTCTATTCTAAGTTTTGTATTTATTTTCCTTTATGTTTTGATTTCTAGAGTTTGTAGGTCTAAATGTCTTGTTAGAAAAAATTTGAATTATTTTGATAAATTGTAGGTATCCCTCAGAAAGATTGGATTAGGGAACCTTAACAATTTTACCAAAATATAAGCATATTGTTCCTTGTTTCCTCTTTTATGTTTGGATTCCCTCTCATATCAAGATTTGTTTGTGTTATATGCTAATAATCTTTTATATTTTCCTTGGCTATGAAAGATTGCAAAATACACAAAGTTTATGGTGGAGACTTCAAAGGGAGTTTTGACTCAAGAAGGAAATTTTGTTGCAAAGGAAGCTCTTCAATAATTGATGTCCTACAAGGATTGTTAAAGAATAATTATAGGTATGTATTAAACTACAAGTTTTGTAACAAGTTCTTTTCATGGAAAATGTACGTTCATTCTCTTTTCAATTTTCCTTTAAATTACTGACATTATTATGTCTAAGGTTTTGAATCTTAAAAATTCTTGTTAGGGTGATTAATAATTAGATTGAATCTACCCTCATTATACTATAATTTTGATCATTCTTGTGAAACCCTAACCTTTAGGGTTCACTGTAAAACCCTAGGCTCTTGATGTTAAGGGTATGTCAATGTTGATTATGAAACCCTAGTATTCTTAAGGGTTTATTGATAAAGTCTATAACTATGTTGAACATATTATTTTGAAGTTTATGGTTTTGATAATGTTATGGTAAAAAAGCTTGACCTTTAGGGTTTGTTGTTAATGTCTAAATGAAACCCTATATATATTTAGGGTTTGGTGAATTAGGGTCTACGAAAAAAATCATTGTAATCATTATAGCAAAATCATAGGAATGAAACCCTAGGTGTATATTCTTACGCATGATTGAAACTCTACTCTGGTCAAAATTGTTGTATATATGACTTTGATGTATTGATGTTTGTGTCTTGGGTTTACTTAGTAGATATTGATGTGAAATGCATCACATATATGTATATGCGAGTATGCTAACTTAATTATTGATACTCATGTTTTAGTTTGTGAAATCTAGGGTTTGTAAAAAAAACCCTAGTACAGATTGATATTCTAGGATATGATGATATTGTTTTTTGATGTGATTTAGTTTTGATGATAAAATATAGGGTTTGCAACAAACCCTAGTGGAGTCTAACATGTAATTTTAAAATTATATTGTTGAAACTTAGATTTATAGTAGGATTGTTATTTGATTGAATTGTTGATATATAAGGCTTTGTGTCTCGAAGATGGAGTCTAGGGTTTATGAAAAAAACCTAGCAAGAAGTTAAAATCTAGACTATAAAAAGATGTAAGCTTTGTTGATTATGAACCTAACTAGGTTTAGGTATCTAATTTCTAAAGCTTGAATGTTTTGACATGAGTTTGACACAATTGAATTCATGCTTTTGTATATTGTATTTGGTTGTACTTGTTATTAAAGTTTTGTAGGTACATAATCTTCAAGATGTTGGGGATGTTCTTAACTGAAGATGATGATAAGCATAATGTGGGAAGCTATAAGAATGATGAAGATCATGATAACCTTGATGCCATGAATGAAGCCTTAAAAGGAAGTTGTTTCTTTGATGTTACAAAGCTGTTAATCTACCTAAGTTGAGAGGGATCCTGGATAAAATAAAGGGTATATCTCTCTGGTTGAGAGGGAGGGAACATTATGATAGTCATAATGAATACCTTGACGTAAGAATGAAATTGAAGAATGAAAGTACTACATATATATGTTCATAGAGACTTGAGAAGTACCGAGGTTGTATTTGGTGCTATTGAAGAAATGAAAGAATAAGAATGTTGGCATTATGATACAGGTATTGTCCTTGATGGCAACTCACTCAGATGGAAGATCACAATGTAGCATGTCAACAACAAAGAATTACAAATTAGACTACATAGAATGAAGAAAGAGAGGCATACACAGGTTCACCTTGACCAAGTTGCATATACACGCAGGTTCACTGAACACAAGTAGCGTATACATACACACACACTTTCATAGAAGGAAAAGTGTGTATATGTTGGAAAACTAAGTTTTTGGTCCGAGGTATTTTGTCCAAGGTATTTTGATCCATGGTATTGATCCAAGGTGTTTGGTTCGAGGTATTGACCCTAGGTATTTGGTCCAAGGTATTGGTCCTAAGTGGTTTTGATCCATGGTATTGAGAAAGGCCTAAAACTATATAAGGAGGAGAAGATCATTAGTCCAAGGTGTGCAAGTATCGAATATCTGATGAAGTGTGAGATCTAGTATGCAGGTTATTGGCTTATGGCGCTTTACTTGATCGGAACCAAGGATGAACCTGAGCGGTTGATGAGGGATAAGATCTAATGATGGATCGAGATCTTAAGGCTTGAAATAAATTATCATTATATGGTTTGATCATGTATAATCTAGATCTGAATACTGGCACATGTGTTATTTTGTAAATGTTATGATCTGGGTATAACTGAAGTCTGGAATAGCTGCAAAATTATGAATTAATATTTACAGATGTGTACATTGGTTGCCTTTGATAAAAGCACGTATACATGTTGGTTCGACACATGGAAGTAGCATATACCTTATGAAGTATGTTTCAGTTTTTTCTGTTTGATGTTGCAGAGTTCTGGGTTCTGGTGACTGTATTTTGATGACAGTGTTCAGAATGATCAGATTTAGGTCATGACGATTAAGTTTCCGTGATTGGTTGATGCAAATGTACTTGATGATGATGTGGTTGATGGGTCTAGTATGAAAATTGAATGAAACACGGCCTTCAGATTGTGGTGTTGTATTCTAGGAGTATCCAGTCTAAAAATTCATGAAACGTGGTCCTTGGTAGAAGAGTGGAGTTTTCTGTAGGCTAACACCTATGTACTAGTAAACATAGTGGCTAGTACAAGAGCTAGGGGGTTGTAGCTCCCTTCCAGTAGTAGATGGAGAATGAGAGAAGGTTGTAGCCTTCTGTAGGTGGGTGCTTGCGTACTGGTATGAGTCTACATCAGTACAAGATTGTAAACATATTTTCTTATTATTAAAAGAATATAGAGACGACAACAGTAGCTGGTTTTTACCCACATTGGGTTTCCATCTTATATCTTAGTGTTCATGTGTGATGCTTTATTCTGCTTTTACTGCACTGTCTAATAAATCTCTAATATACTGGTTAAAGTTCAATACATGATAAACTATCTAAATCAAAAAGTTCTCTGTATATATGCTGGTTGCTTTAAGTACAGTCACGTGTACACACCAGTGCACTTAGCTAAAGTAGCGTATATAAATTAGTTTGGGAAATTAAATTATTGATCCGATAATACTGATTCACCCCTGTCTCAGTATTATTTCCAACAATTGGTATCAGAGCAGGTCCTTTAGAAGAATCTTGATCACTTGAAAGGAGATCCATCATCATGATAATCGAGAAAGCGTGGGATCCATCAGACCGCCAATATTTTATGGGAGCAACTTTGTTTATTAGAAAATAGGAACTACAACCTATCTATAATCACATGGAATGAATTTCTGGGAAATTGTGGAAGGATGATATACATTTCCAACTGCAATTCCTACAGATATGGCAAGTAAGAAGCAATATGAAACCAATGCCAGAGCTGTCAATACCTTATTGGGAAGTCTGTCACAATTAGAGTTTGTCAAAGTCATGCAGCTCAAATCAGCCAAAGAAATATGGGACAAAATAGTTCTGAGCTACGAAGGAGACTCTCGGGTAGAATGTGCTAAACTTCAAACTCTCAGAATTCAGTATGAAACTCTTAAGATGCACAGTGATGAAAGTATAGCTAGTTACTTCTTATGTATAGATGAGGTTGTTAATTGTATGAAGAATCTGGGTGAAGATATAAAGGAAGTTACCTTAGTTGTGAAAATTTTGAGATACTTGTCTGCTAAATTTGAATCAAAAGTGTCTACCATAGAAGAAAAATAGGATTTGCAGACTATCACTATGACACAACTTCATGGAATCTTAACTGCCTTTGAGATGAGAAAAGGAGGTCCACCAGATATGAGAGAAGCCACATTTAAAGCTTCAGCAAAAGGAAAGGAAGAACATAATGAATCAATATATATTTGAGAAGAAGAAGATGAGGTAAACTTTGTTAAGAAGCTTCAATGGGGATCCAAAAGATTTAGAGGTAAGATACCCTTCAAATGCTTTGCTTGTGGCAGAGTTGGTCATTATGTTGCCAAATGTCCTCATAAAGATAAATATGAAAAAGGGAAAGAACATGCAAAATGGAATAGAAAACAAGTTGTAAATAAAAGAAGTTACTATACTCATGAAGATAGCGATGGTTTATCAAATAGTTATGAAGATGAAAATAGTAATGACTATAGACTTCTAATGGCTTATGACGATGATAATTTTTGGGATGCTTTAGAAGAAGACGACTTTCATGAAGAAATTTCTAAACTCAAAATCTGTTTAGAAGAAAAGAATATGATTACAAATACCTTGACATACCAAATTGCTGAAAAAGAAAAACACAATGAAAAGCTAGAATGTGAAATTGTGGGTATAAGAAAGGATCTTGAGAAAATGAAATATCTCAATCTTAGATTTTCTAAAGGATCAGAAACCTTAGATGAAATTATCAAAGTGCAACATTCTCCTCTGATAAAGGCAGATTTTGGATATACTGAAGAAGCATCTCAATCACAAAAGCCGTCAACCTCCACTAAAATCTATCTTGATGCAGCAAAGACTAGTGAACAATATGACAATCGTCAGCAAAGGCATAAAGCAGATCACCAGGTAAATCAAACTCAATTTATTCCAAGGATGAATAGAAGCCACAACCAATCTTAGGTAAATCATACTCAATTTGCTCCAAAGATGAATATCAATAGAAACTACAACCACCAGGTCAATAGATTCGATAGTCGCGGGAACTTCTTTAATGAGCAATGTTTTTCATGTCATAATTTTGGACACAAAGCTGCTCAATGTGTTTCTTACAAAACCATCATGACTAGAGAAGCACAAAATTAAAGGAATGTAACAAGGTTTAAGAAAAGTTCCTATAATAACTTTTCTCTTCTTGAAAATGAAATAGAATGCTCAATCTGTAACAACTTTGGTCATGAAGAATCTGAATGCAGAAGAAAATTTTGGCAATCATCTCAAAAGGAGCAAACTCCATTAAATCCCAAGATATGGAGAAGGAAAGAATCTCAAACAGAAAGATGTGGTATAGCCTTGTATGCAGAAGGACAAGAAAATTAGTGGTACATTGACAGTGGATACTTAAAACACATGACAGGCAACAAAGGAAAACTTCACTCATATAATGCCTTATAAAAGGAAAAGAATGTCTCATTTGGAAATGACACTCTTGCTGTCATAAAAGGTAAATGATCTGTTTTCTTGAAAGAAAAGTTTAAAGCTGGAAATGTTATGTATGTAGATGATTTAAAGCATAACCTGTTGAGTGTCAGTGAAATGTGTGGTCAAGGAAATGAAGTGGTGTTTCGATCAAATGGATGTGTTTTTTGTGAACTTGATAGAGGGGAGACCGTGATCAAAGGTAAAAGAACTCCAAACAACTTATACATACTCAAGGGAGGACAACAACAATGTTATCTAAGCAAAAGTGATGAAAACTAGTTGTGGCATAGAATATTGGGACATCTAAGCTTTTCTCAAATAAGAAAAGCATGCAGATTCAAGGCTGTTTGTGATGTTCTAGATATCAACATCCCTAAAAATACAAGATGCAAACCATGTCAATTCGGTAAGCAAACCAGAGCTCACTTCATTTGAAAAAGAAGGGTCAGCTAGTAAGCCTCTTGAACTTGTTCATATTGATTTATGTGGACCATCAAGGAAAAATTCACCTCGTGGAGAAGAATACTTTATTTTGTTCATTGATGATTTTCCCAGAATGTGTTGGATAGGTCTACTAAAGCATAAATATGAAGCATTTGAAAAGTTCCAAGCCTTCAAAGCTTTGGTTGAAAATGAATCAGATCGAAAAATCAAATGCCTCAGATCTGATCGAGGAGGGGAATTTAATTTAGATGAATTCTTTGAATTTTGTGAAAAACATGGAATAAAAAGGCAATTCTCCACCGCAAGGACTCCTCAGCAAAATAGAGTGGTGGAAATAATGAATAGAACTATTCAACAAGTGGCTCAAGCAATGCTAGATGAATCTGGAACTCCTTCAACCTTCTGGGGTGAAGCTGCATTCGCCACCGTAACTATTCTCAACCAAGCAAATGTTCGGGTAAATAACACTCAAACTCCGCATGAACTTTGGTATGGTAAGACTCCTATTGTAAAATACTTTAAAGTTTTTGAAAGCAAATGTTATATCAAAAGGACTGATGAAAAACTTTGTAAGTTTGAGCCCAGAGCAGATGAAGGTATTCTTCTTGGTTACTCTTACCAAGGTAAAGGATATAAATGTTATAATAAAAGACTTGGGAAAATTGTTGAAAGTATTGATGTTGTAGTTGATGAAGCATGCAAAAATACAAAACAAACAAAAACATAAGATTATGACAATGAAGAATATGGGGAGTATTTTCCCACATAAAATCACGATGACATTGAAGAAGAAACCAATGAAGCACCAGAAGAAGAGATAACGGTAGAAGAAAAGACTCCATCTAGGTATGTTAAGAAAAATCATCCAGAAACTCAAATTTTAGGGGAAAGAGAGGCAAATGTATAGACAAGAAGAACTATTACAGAAACCTCAAGCTATCTAGCATTACTATCCTCCACTGAACCTCAAAGTATAAATGAAGCATGCAAAGATGAATGTTGGGTCAAGGCCATGAATGAAGAGCTTGAGAAAATTGAAAAGAATAAGACTTGGGAATTAGTTCCTAGACCTCATGATAAAAATATTATAGGAACTAAATGGATATTCAAAAACAAGTTGAATGAAAATGGAGAAGTCATTAGAAACAAGGCTAGACTTGTTTGTAAAGGGTATGCTCAACAAGAAGGTATAGGTTTTAAAGAAACTTTTGCACCTGTTGCTAGACTTGAAGCCATAAGGATGTTTCTTGCTCTTTCTAGCTTTCAGAAATTCAAAGTATACCAAATGGATGTAAAATTTGCTTTCCTTAATGGAGATTTAGAAGAAGAAGTTTATATTGAATAACCAGAAGGATTCATTCTTGGAAATGATGCAAAACTTGTATGCAAACTCAAAAAGGCTCTCTATGGTTTGAAAAAGGCTCCAA
>APFE030940034.1:55169-113621 GCA_000404065.3 Pinus taeda
AGGTACCCAACCTGACATCATGCATGCAGTAGGAATAGTTGGAAGATTCCAAGCAAATCCAAAGGAATCACACCTTCAGGCAGTCAAAAGAATTTTCAAATATCTTCAAGGAACACAAAACTTTGGTTTATGGTATCCTAGAGATACATATCTCACTCTTCATGCATATACAAATGCAGATTGGGCAGGAACTGTTGATGACAGAAAAAGCACTAGTGGTGGTGCATTCTATATAGGTTCTAAGTTAGTGTCTTGGTTCAGCAAGAAACAAAGTTCAATTGCGCTATCTACATCTGAAGCAGAATATGTGGCTGCTGCATCTTGCTGCACACAACTACTTTGGATGATGCAAACCTTGTAAGACATTTAGATCACATGCACTCCACCCATCTCCATTCTATGTGATAATACAAGTGCCATAAGTATTTCAAAGTATTCAGTCATGCACTCCAAGACCAAGCAGATACCCATCAAATACCATTTTCTACATGAAAAAGTGCTTGAACAAAAGGTCAAATTGGAGTATGTTCCCTCCAAAGAACAGGTTGTTGATATATTCACTAAACCACTGCCCAGAGAGACATTTGAATATCTTAGACAAAAGCTGTGAGTGGTTGCTGCATCATCCTGCTGTTAAATCCAATTTTTTTTTTCAGAAAAAAGGCTCTTATACGCGTGTTTCATGAAGTAAAGTCATGTACACATATGGGTTTCTATGGGTAAAGGAGCGTATATGTGTTTCAGACAAGAAAAATAGTGGGGTAGGATCTGATATGGGTGGTCTGACTGATATTGATGATTAAATGCTCTGTTCATTAATTTTATCTGTCTGACAAAGATGCCTTGATCATTGACCTATTAACAATGTATAGGTAGCACAAGTTCAGGGGGAGCATTAGCCTTCACGTACATTCAACGTTGTTGGCATTATGGTTGCTGAGTCCAGCTATGGCTATATTTTGTTACTAAAGTCATGTAAAAGTATAGTAAGTAATATGAGCCCTCTTAGACAAATGATGTAATTTGTATCCCCACTTTAAATGGGATGGATGATGTAATATTTCTTGTTTCTGTCATGTATAAACAATTGATATATCCCCACTTGGTTGGGTGGATGAGTCAAATTTGGTATATCCCCATTCGGTTGGGAGATGGATGTATGTATGAGCCATTGGTGATAGGAAGGTCATCCTCACATAGTTGAGTTATAGAGTCATGTTATTATTTTAGAAAATATTTTTTGTAGCGTATACCTTATGAAGTATGTTTCAGTTGTTTCTGTTTGCTGTTGCAGAGTTCTGGGTTCTGCTTTGGGTTCTAGTGACTGTATTTTGATGACAGTGTTTAGAATGATTAGATTTAGGTCATGACGATTAAGTTTCAGTGATTGGTTGAAGCATATGTACTTGATGATGATGTTGTTGATGGGTCCAGTATGAAAATTGAATGAAACTTGGCCTTCAGATTGTGGTGTTGTGTTCCAGGAGTATCTAGTCTAAAAATTCACGAAACGTGGTCCCTGGTAGA
Source organism: Pinus taeda (assembly GCA_000404065.3). Classification (NCBI taxonomy): domain Eukaryota; kingdom Viridiplantae; phylum Streptophyta; class Pinopsida; order Pinales; family Pinaceae; genus Pinus; species Pinus taeda. The sequence continues at coordinate 56,697 of APFE030940034.1, forward strand.
AGATTGGAGTTTTCTATAGGCTGGCACCTATGTACTAGTAAACATAGTGGCTAGTACAAGAGCTAGGGGGTTGTAGATCCCTTCCAGTAGTAGCTGGAGAACAAGAGAAGGTTGTAGCCTTCTGCAAGTGGGTGCCTATGTACTGTTATGAGTCTGCACCGGTACAAGATTGTAAACAGATTTTCTTATTATTAAAAGAAGACAGAGACGATAGCAACAGGTGTTTTTTACCCACATTGGGTTTCCACCTTATATCTTGGTGTTCATGTGTGTTTCTTATGTGTGATGCTTTATTATGATTTTACTGCATTGTCTAATAAATCTCTGATATACTGGTTAAAGTTCAATACATGATAAAATGTCTAAATCAAAAAGTTCTCTGCATATACGTTGGTTTCCTTAAGTGCAGTCGTGTGTACATGCTAGTTAACTTAGTTGAAGTAGCGTATATTAATCAGTCTGGGAAATTAAATTATTGATCTAATAATACTGATTCACCCCCCACTCAGTATTATTTCCAACAAAGAAATATTCTGACAAGCTATATTTGGATAACTTGATGATGATATGAATAGCATCAAAATGATTAAGAACCTTAAAGGCCTCTATTTATATATATATATATTTGAAAGTTTATTATTGGTTGGGGTTGTGATTGTCTAAGATATCTCCATAAATAAATTAAACATTTGTAGCATGCTTGGATTAATGGATATATATCTCGTAAGGAAAAATGAAGCATTTTATGGCAACAAGATGCTTGGGAGGACATAAGGTCGACCTATGTGTTGTTTTCTATATCCTAAAGTAGGGAGGGTGGAGTTAGTTGTGGAGCTTCGACCTTGGATACACATCTAGATCCATGGGTTGGTGATAGAGCTTAAAAGACTGATGGTACCTCTAGAGGCCAAAACTTGAAGTTCACCTTAGTCTTACCTGATTAGAGTACCCTAGTCAGGTATCCAATTTGTAGCATTGCGTGTGTTGTGACTCTTCATAAAGTATATCACTTTGAGATCTTGTACCTATGCATATATATAATTATGAATACCTCCCTAGTTAAGAGGGAGTACTAAAGAATGTAACTAGCGTCGGTCTTCATAATTTTATTCGAGTCATGATGTAATGTATTTGTCAAAATAAAGAAAAAATAATTTTATTATTAAAGAAATTGACTTATTAAAGCATGGGTTTCATGCTTGGGTCAAAGGTTTATAGGTCAAAACCTCCATTTTAAGCTACTAGGGTTTATTTCAAGTGTCTTTTTCCATGTCATAATGTAATAGATCCTTTTTGGGCATTGTCAATCAAGAAAAAAAATTATTTTGTTGTAAATCAGGTCTTCTAGGCCTCCTCCACCAAGTCAGACTAATTGAGGGGAAAAATCTCCTATATAAAGGATGCAACTCGAGCTCATTTTGAGCACTCACTCATAAAGTTTGATCTACAATTTTTGGGACAGGAAAAAACCTGAAATTGAAAGGAACAAGGAGGAAAGAGTTAGTGAAAAAGGAGGACTTTTTCAAGCACAAGAAGTCAAAATTTTCAATTTTTCTCTCATGGGCGAAGTTGCTAGAAGGGTTGAAAATACAATCCTAAAGTTGGGTTGAAATTCTAAAGCTAGGGGTCGAAGTTCTGAAGCTAGGGGTTGAAATTTTGGGTTGAAGTCTCATTTGAGAAGCTTAGCCTTGGTGACTTTGGGAGAGAACATATATTAGAAGGAAGGGATGAATTGGTGGAGGAGGAAGGTATTTTGGTCTAGGATCCTAGTCTATCTCAACTTGATTTTGCTATTGGAAGAGTTTGACTGGGTTTTCCCCTATAGAGGGGTTTCAGCCTTGGATGAGTGCCTACATTGGTGCCATTGATCTTCATGTTTTGTTTTCATGATTTCTTGATGAAACAAAGATAAAATAAGAACATAATAAAGTTAATAATACCAAAAATATATCTCGGGTAATTATCAACATAAGAAAATATTTTTGCCTTTCCGATTTTCTAACAATGTATCTACAAAGACAAGCTGAAAAGCTTGTGGTTATGAATCCCCAATTGAAAGGAAGTGAATAATATCCTCTATATTTGAGAGGGAGCAAAGGAGTATCCTTAAATACTTGTAAAGGTGCAAGGATCTATTCCCTAATCAAGTGGGAATGAGGAAATCCTCCCTAGTTGAGAGGTAGTGATGATGGACATTCTATTCTCTTCTATCATGTGTCATACACTAGGCTAGGACTAACAACCATACGTCTAAGTGAAGTCCATGATAGGGAGAATAGAGGATTGTATAAGCATATGAGATTTAATCGAGGAAAAATAATCCAAGATAGGAAGTGGATCAACACTCTTTGAGGATTGGACAAGTATCCAAAATACGAGTGGTTGAAGAGGACCGATATTCTTTGAGGATTGGGAATCCAAGACAAGAATATTCCTAAAAGGACATACCTAGTGAACATTTAGATGGGTTATGTACCTTATAGAGGTAGTGTGGTATCTCACGTACAACCTCCCAACATTATGCTGTTGTATAAGAAAGTGCTTGTCAAGTTAAGGCCTTACTATGTTGATAATGTTGGTCATGATATTGATACTTAAAGATGGCTTACCAATCTAAATCTTCTTATGAAAACTCTTTAGTTTGAGAATATCCTTGTACCGGTTGTACAATTATGAATACCTCCCTAGTTAAGAGGGAGTGTTGGAAAATGAAACTATTTTCGTTCTTCATAATTGTCATTGTACTCATGTCAATATGTATATCTTATGTATCAATAAAAAGAAGGAAGAAAAATGATTATTTTCAAGCATGGAATTCATGCTATGTTTGATTGGTCTTCTTGGTAAAGCATGTTCTTCATGATTTTAGGGTTTTTCATGTTATGATATTTATTTTCATGAGTCAATGTCATGTATATAAAACCCATCTAGGCAAGATGTATCATGTAAAATTATTTGTTTTGAGTCTAGAAAGACAAATATTCCTCCAAGCCCAAGTCAACCTAAAGAAGGCTAACTCGAGCCCATGAAGAAGGTATATATAGAGACATCTTCGACCTCATTTGACACCTACACACAACAAGTTATATCTAAAATATAAACAAGAAAACAAGAGCGAAGGACAAAGAATCAAGGACAAAACCCTAACGAAGTAAATAAGACAAAATTTTGACATTTTTCTGGTCACACGTGTGAGAGGATTATGGTTTTTGATATGCTACAAAAGGATGAAAGTTGCAGTTTGAAATTATAAATTCATTGTAGGTACGAGTCTTGATATTGTAGGCTGGAATATGAGTTTGGAGTAGAATTGAAGAAGGTTAACTCTTGTTGACTTGAGTGGATTTTTGACTTCTTGGAAGAGTTACTTTGGAGGGATGACTTGGTACTTGGGGGAGGTCTTGGTCAAAGTATTTAGGTCTTGGTTTTCTCATTTTAAGTAGATTATATAAGAAGAGAAGAGATTCTTTCTGTTTTCCCCTTGTAGGGGTTTTAATTTGGCTTGAAGCCTATATCTTGTTCCCATTGTATTTATTGCTTTTCTCTTTATAATTGTTTGATGAAAAGATTTAATAAAGAAACACAAGAAGATAAATAAATTTCAAAAGCAATTATTAAGGTTAAGGAGAAATTGAATTAACAACTTCCCTATTGCATTCTCCAAGAGGTGACCCGTCGCTTCCATTCATCTTTGAGCTTTTGTTAAGAATTCCCAACACCTTTAAGAGGCCAAGAGGGTTTCAATTGTCGTGAGAGATAATTTTTTGTATAAGGACAAATCTATGCATTGGGCGTGTCAAATGTAAGGAAGAAACTATTTTTTTTTTAGCAAATTTTCATGTTAATTCAAGATTTTATGCAGAGTGAAAAATTCTCCTCTTATCTAGAATTTTGCCTACATCTCATCATGATCCATCTAAGAGAGAGCAACACACATCTCATCATGCTCTATCTAATAGAGAGAAACACTCCATTGTACTTTGGATTTGAGAAAATAATTAAATGCCCCGAGATGAACATCTCTTACAAAATGAATGAGATTCCAACCTTTGTCACGACTAAGGATATCATCATGATAATATAGTTCACACATCAAGTTTTTATCTTCTTTATTGCAATTTGCATAAATATTCAATTGTTTCTATGCTTCATGATGTCGAAGGATTTCCACACACTTAAACATTTGATTTGAAACAATGTCACTTGTTCTCGTACAAGACTACATAAATAGGGGAAGAACATCTACAAGGCAAGGCTACAAGTTCCAAAATATATGTTTGTTGTTTCTTTGCTTGTTGCCGATAGGCTAATTGCTTATTGGTTTTGATTTCTCTCGAATCAACCCACTAAATTTTCCATTGTTCCTTAGTTTCTTTATAACATTTTGTCCATTATTATTTCATATGATAAATTATCTAGTTGTGCCTCTATAAAGGAATTGTACTTAAAGGCTAAACCAAAGGATTTGGAAAAATTATTCCACTTGTAGTAAAATTCTCTTGATATCTAGGGAAATAATTGTCTAAGTGATGGATTCTTCTTTTGGAGTAGCATTTGATATTTCTTTTACTTGAAAAAATTTGTCTATGGAACCTTCCATAATAAGTTCCACAATAGTGGAACATGTTGTTTGTAAATAATCAGGAAAATGAGAAACATCATTCTCAAGAGAATTGGTGAGATCCATAGTGCTAGTGGCAGTATCAACCTTAAGAACGTCAAGTGAATTAGTGAGGTCCATGGTTTCAATTGTAATACCAAACTTGAGAACTTCATTAGTTGGTTCTATAGCCTCAAGTAACACATGAGGAATACCACCTTCACACATGGTGGAAGATGGTTTCTCAATTTCATTTATTACATCACACGTAATAATCAACTTGGATATTTATTTAAAGTGCTTTAATTTCCTCTTGAATGACACCAATATCTTTCTTAAATCCTTATTGATTTTTCACACAACAAAATAGAGTATGAATAATTTTCTTGGAGAAAATGATTTCCAGTTTGAAATTAAACTCACTTAACTCATTTGATAGGTCATCTCGTATATGGAAAAACATCCATGGCATCCAATAGATATGTTTTATGCATAACAAACATGTCTGCATTGGAAGGGTTTGGTGGAGATTATGCAATTGAAGGTTCTCTAACTATTTCAAAAGGTTCCTACGAATATTTTGTAGATGGGATAACAAGGAATCATGTCTCTTTATGATATAAATGGTGTGGTAGTTTTAATAATGTCTGGTGCCTATGGGATTTCCTTATGTTCTATTCTCTTTGCATAGAGGTGAAAGAATCATTGAGGATTCTTTAGTCTTAATGAACTGGCTGGCTAGGCCATGCTCCAATTTCCATGATTTTAGCTATTGGATCACTAAGCCTTGGATCATCTGGTAAACTTGCATTAACTAGGTTGTCAAGTTTTGGCTCATCTTCTATATTTGCATCAAGTTATAGCTCATCTTATCTTTCCTCTCCAACATTATCATCTTCTTCTTCTTCTTATGCCACTGGAGGAGGTTGTTGAGAAACAAATGCCCCCAAATCTTGCCCCTTCATGTTAGGTAATTGAAAATGAGAAGTTTGATGATAATTTGGTGGCTTGACTATCTTAACCATATTCTGTAGTGTACAAAGTAAGAAGAAATGGATGTTCAAGAGACATGGACGTCTCAAGTGAGATAGTGACTTGAAGTGATAGTGGAACATCATGCTATATATCCCTTCACAAGTGACGTATTTTTGAAAAAATAAGCGACTTCATCTATAGTATACCTAGGGGGGATAATATGGGGTACAGAGGGAGGTACCCAAGGGAATAATGTAATAATGGGATGGGCCATAGTAATAAATAAGGTGGTTAACCTGTATCATGTAAGGGACCACAAGTAGTCAGCAATAATGTAATAAGCCCATGGTATTAGATAGATGGCATTGAGGGAACCATGGTAATAACCCATGGTATTGTATGTATGAGGCCTATATAGAGGCTAGAGACTCTCCATTGAGAGATGTCAAGGATTATTGTATGAACAGACATATGGCTTGTGGAGTGTTCTCCTTCCTTAAGGAGTGAATGTATGATGTTGCCCTACCTTAAGGGTTTGATTAATAAAGTGAAGCATTCCTATCTACATTTAGATCTTGTTATTTTTGGGTATATTTGTATTTTCATATATTTTCAGGTCAGATCTATAACAAGTGGTATCAGAGCTATAACAAGTGGTATTAGAGCTTGTTATAGCTCTAATACCACTTGTTATAGATCTGACCTGAAAATATATGAAAATACAAATATACCCAAAAATAACAAGATATGAATGTAGATAGGAATGTTTCACTTTATTAATCAAACCCTTAAGGTAGGGAAACACCATACATTCACTCCTTAAGGAACGAGAACACTCCACAAGCCATATGCTTATTCATACAATAATCCTTGACATCTCTCAATGGGTAGTCTCTAGCCTCTATATAGGCCTCATACATACAATACCATAGGTCATTACCATGGTTCCCTCAATACCATATATCTAATACCATGGGATTATTACATTATTGCTAACTACTTGTGGTCCCTTACATGATAAGGGTTAACTACCTTATTTATTACTATGGCTCATCCCATTATTACATTATTCCCTTGTGTACCTCCCTCTGTACCCCATATTATCCCCCTAGATATACTACATTCCACCCCACTTAACATATTTCATCCCCGAAACATAGGAAGAACACAAATAATAAGATCTACTCAAAAGACTAGTCCACTGGTACCATTGACGTGCATCTAGCCATCCAAAAGAAAGGTGAACCCTCGATCCAGCTGGTGCCTCACTCGCTTGAGATGGAAGTTGACCCGACGACTCTTCTGTGTTAATGTGTAGTAGGTGGATCACCGCTCCTCTCTATCTCTCATACGGGGGTTGTTGTCCTTGTGGCAAATTAGTTGCCATCTTGTTGGTTGTTTTCTTGCAGGGTGATATGGGTGGTGATATGTTGAAGTGTTAACCAACAGTGTATCTTTATTTAATTCACCACCTAATGGAGGCTGATTGGTATCTGGTATATGTTGTGGTGCTTGCTGTTGTTTCTTATCTTCCAATATTACTTCAACCACTGAGTCCTCATCTGATGTATCAATACATGTAACCTTCTCTGCTTCAGCCTCCTTGGACACTACCTGTTTTTATGGTACTTGGTTTGATGTTTGTGTTTGATTGTCGACCATAAAAGGCTCATCATCTGATGTGTAAGTGTCATTAGAGTTTTGTTCTTTTGCCTCCATAGTCCTTGCATGGGTCTTAATAGAAATATCCTGCAATGTTATTTTCTTCTTTTTATACCAGAGTTTAATGAATTTCTTCTGCACATTAATATTGACAGTGCCCATAGGTTCCATCCAAGGATATCCCAGAACAACATCCATGTTATCCATATCTGAAATATAAAAATCACAATGCAACACATACTTATCCATAGAAAGCTTCAAATCCTTATAAACTTGAACATCCTCATCATTAACTTGTGGGTTTTCAATGCGTTTTGCTGGAACTTGCAATTTTTTTTCCAAATTAACATTGATAAAATTATTCTTGCAGCTAGGATTTATAGACACAATGATCTTCTCCTTCTGAATACATCCATGAACTTGCAATAAGGAGATACCAGCAGAAAATAACCCTTTAGGTTTCTTGGTTTCCTTTTTTCCTGTAAAAATAAAATCTTTGCTAGGTTGTGTGCCTGTCTGTCTGAGCTTAGTAAGAGGACCCAAAAAATTAGATTTAGGGTTAAAGTGATTACAAATGGATTTTTCAAACATCTGCCAAGTAATTGTCCTTGGATAGCATTTTTGATGACACTGCCACCATTGCCATCTTTCTTGGTCCAAGTAAATGGCTGCCACACTTAGTTTAGTTTCATTATCTACAATGTGATTCAAAGTGAAATATTGTTCCATTTGTGCTACCCATATTGCCAGTTCAGAGCCATCAAATTTGTACATCTTCATCAAATTATGATCTAGGCACTGGGATTTCAGATTTATGCTTCAGTTGTCCCACTGTCACAAAAATTTCTGAAAAAGGCGCTGATTTAAATCAACTAGATCTCCCTAATCCGGAATCTGATTCGACTGATTTTTTTTGTTGAAATTAGGTATTTTTTTGCAAAGAATGCAGATCTGCAATTAGATTATGCAAATGTTGCCACAGAACGTATAGATCTGATTTGCAAACTCACCGCCCCAAAAAATGTCCGTAACACAGCTAATTTTTAAATCAACGATATCTCCCTCATTCAGACTCTGATTCAACCGTTTTTTTTCAAATTGAGTATTTTTGCAAAAGAACCCATATTTGCAATTAGATTCTGCATATTTTTCACCAGAACATACAGATCTGATCCGCAAACTCACCTACCCGAAAATGTTTGCAACACAGCTGATTTTTAAATCAACGATATCTCCCTCATCCGAACTCTGATTTGACTGATTTGTTTTTTGAAATTGGGTATTTTTTCGCCAAAAAATTAGAAATGCAATTAAATTCTGCAGATTTTGCACCAGAATGTACAAATTTGATTTGCAAATTCGTCACCTTGAAAAATGTCTGCAACACAACTGATTTTTAAATGAGCGATATCTCCCTTATCTGGACTCCGATTCAGTTGATTTTTTTCTTCAAATTGGGTATTTTTTCACCAAAAACTTAGATCTGCAATTGGATTCTATAGATTTTGCACTATAACATATAGATCTGATCTGCAAAGTCACCACCCCAAAAAGTTCTTGCAAAAATAAAAAAAAATTTCCGCTTTGTCCAAGAAAGTGCTATGATACCACTTGTTATAGCTCTGATACCACTTGTTATAGATCTGACCTGAAAATATATGAAAATACAAATATACTAAAAAATAACAAGATTTGAATGTAGATAGGAATGCTTCACTTTATTAATCAAACCCTTAAGGTAGGGAAACACCATACATTCACTCCTTAAGGAACGAGAACACTCCACAAGCCATATGCCTATTCATACAATAATCCTTGACATCTCTCAATGGGGAGTCTCTAGCCTATACATAGGCCTCATACATACAATACCATGGGTCATTACCATGGTTCCCTCAATACCATATATCTATTACCATGGGCTTATTACATTATTGCTAACTACTTGTGGTCCCTTACATGATACAGGTTAACCACCTTATTTAGTACTATGGCCCATCCCATTATTACATTATTCCCTTGGGTACCTCCCTCTGTACCCCATATTATCCCCCCTAGGTATATTATCAACCATATTCTGTAGTGTACAAAGTAAGAAGAAATGGATGTTCAAGAGACATGGATGTCTCAAGTGAGATAGTGACTTGAAGTGATAGTGGAACATCATGCTATATATCCCTTCACAAGTAACGTATTTTTGAAAAAAATAAGCAACTTCATCCCATGGTGGAGGGATTGATGCAAAAACTCCATTCCCTATGCAATCTAAGGTTTCTTTCCCCAAGGTGGTCATGGATTTCTTGGTAATCCAATGCTCTACTATTTGTGGTAACCATGTCACCCATGCTATGGTCTCCTTTGTTTCACACAAATAAATTCCACAAACTATTGCTCTCAACAAGAAAAGTCATTAAGAAAACTCCAATGCATACGACCATCAAATCCCTAGAGTCATTCAAAATAGGCCAACCATACCATTACTTGAAAAATGTTCATTATGATTGGATTTTCTTGTAAAATGTTCATGTTTACTGGCTCATGACACATAACAAAGCTTCTCATGTTGGTGAATATCCATGAGGTTATGGAGCAATAAAGAAAACAACAAAGGTGCAGAGTTTGGTAGCAGAGGTTAGACGCAACACAATTCCTCATGAAGGTACTAGGAGGAAGATGAAAATGGGTTGAAATGTGGAGAGGACAATGATTGATTAAGTATGTCACACAAACGAGCATAATTGGGATTTTAATGGCATAGATGATTGGATAGCTATGAGGTGAAATGAATGGTGTATAATAGACTTAGGTGGTTAGGAAGTACAATTTACATAATAGAAATTGATAGGAAGTAAGGGAACTTAATACATGTTAAAAAATGTGTCAGGCATAAACAAAACATTGCTATTAACTTAAAAAATAACCATAAATCTTATCATTAATTTTTTTTTTGTTTGTTTGTAAATTTGAAGAATCACATAAAAAAGGTGCATACCTTTCATACTTACCATGCTTGGTCATTAGAGTTCAAAATGAAACATCACAAATAGAGTGGTCTTGGAGTGGCAATCACAACATTTATAACCAATATCAGTGGCATATTAGGGGAATTTTGAGGTATAAAATGGGTCTCCTAAGGAAAATAATAGTTAAAATAATAAATAAAGGCTATGAATTTTTGAAGGAAAAAGGAAATAATAGTTGTTAGCATGGAGCTGGGTTACACTTTTTGTCAACAGAGGGCACATTTAGCTGAAAAAAGAGAGCTCGATTGAGCCATTTTTTAGTGCTCGATCGAACCCCTTGAGCATTAAAATAATTTCTCGATCGAGGGTTTAAAACTAACCCTCGATCCATCATCATGGCTTAATCGAGCTCTAATGCTCAATCGAGATTTAGGGCTTGATCAATCATTAGGGATCGATTGAGCATTAGGGATTGATCGAGCTCCTGTTTTCTATTAAAACATGTGCCACCAGTATGTGTGCGTCATTTGTGCACATACCATAGACAAATAGGAGCTCGACTGAGATATTTGGAGCTCGATCAGGCGATTGCATGATGGAGCAACCTAACCAATCTCTCCAACAACCTCACTAACGTCCTAGAGGCTCAAGTGAAGGTAGGTTTCCTATCTTTTTTGTCTTTTTTTAATTTATTTTTTCTTGCAAAATTAAATAAATTAATTTGAAAAAAAAAACTTGCCATACAAAAACCATGAAAACCACAAAAAAAACCTTTCAAAATAACAAAAACAACTTAGAAAACCACAAAACCAACCTAGTAAACAAAAAAAAAAACCTAGAAAACCACAAAATACAACTTAGAAAACCACAAAACCAATCTAGAAAACAAAAAGGAAAAAACTAGAAAACCATAAAAAACAATCTAGAAAACACTTTAAAACCACCAAAAGAACTATAATTTAGGTTTTAATTTTTTTTCTTACTTGCAATGGTAGAATGTTTATTAAACATATTTTCTCATTTTGAAAAAATATATTTTCTATGTTTTAAAGTTTTTTCATTAGGAATTTTGTGAAATAAATTTTCATTTTCTATTTTCTATTTTTTTGTTATTTAAAATGCATTTTAATTTTCTAACAAATTTGACCAAAAATATACCCTAAAAAACTCCAAAACAGAAAACAACCAAACTATAACCAATAAATAAGTAAATTAGGAGCTTGAGATTGACATAATGAATATAGTTGCTCATGTTGAAATTATATTTATCAAATAATTTATTTTATTATTTTAAATTTAATTTGTTTTTTATATCTATTTTTAATAATAAATATAATACAATTAGTTTAAAAAATTAATTACTTAAACTATATATATATATATATATATATATATATATATATATATATATATATATATATATATATAATGTTAAATAGTTATATAGCTATGTTATATTTTATAATATATAGCTATATGATGTTATAATTAAATAATAGTTAAATTAGTTATGTTATGTTATAGTTATAATATGTTATAATTATACATAGTTAAATACTATATATATAACTAAGTTATGTTTTGTTAAATATAGCTACATGATATAAAATATAACATAGTTATATAACTATTTAACATTATATATAAAACGTAACATAACATGTAATATAACCATAACTATAGTTCATAACATAACTATATAACTTCCCCATGGGGGCGACGAACACCGAGATGTGTTAAACGTGTGTAATGAATGTATACATATGACAGATGGGAAGGAAGACAAATAGCCTGTCCTCCCATAACGTAAGGTGTAAGGTTAGTGTAATGATGCGACGTGCGAAATATCATTCATTCTCCATGGGAATGTGTGCTGGTAAGGAAAGTCGGTTAAAGGAGAGCATTGAGGTTCTGAATGTTATATTGCATTGGTAGTATGAAGGATGGAAGATTGTGGTCTGAGTAGTGTTAGTCTGTCTGGCTTCTTCGGCCCTCGAGTAGTTTGGGAGTGGTGGAGAAAACTTCGTCGTCACTTCCTCCACCATGAACGGTTAGCAAAAGCGTCAAGTTTTTCTCCCAATGCCTAGTTCCTCGCTTCTGTCAACGCTTTGAGGGAATTCCGCATGGTAATATGGCCGACCCTGGTGTCTATACTTGTGCTAATTTTTAGCTTTCTCCTTGAGTGTTATATGTATTTGGGATGATGTCTGAGTCTTTTGCCCGTCATAAATCTTTTAGGTCTTCCATTCTCTTTGGTCTTACCTTGGAATTGTGAGATGCATCACTGGGTGAGCAACAATTGGTCTTGTTAGTGGAAGGGTGGTCTAGAGGAGTTTGCTGTGGCTTGTAGTTAGTTTGGGTTCGTTTCTCACGTGTTTGTGCTTTGATGTCATGTCCTTCTGTTTGTGTCTCTACTCCCAGGTGCTTCCCCTGTTAGAGGAGAAGAAGAGGCATCTTTCTGGCTGGTGTGTATCTTATTTGTAGGTGTGTTTGCCACCCTCTTGGATGATGTGTGGTGGTTTTCAATTATGAGGAGTGGGCTTTTGCTAGATAATTTGGGGTTGGCATTCAGATTGCTTTGGTTCACTGTTTTTCAGGAGGTACTACAAAATGTTGTCAGTCTTGTCTTGGGGGCATCTCCTTGGGAACTCACCATGTGTCCTGTGCCACGTAATTCTTGATCCTAACCTAAGCGAAGGGGATATTCGAGCAGTCAATGTGGTTCCAGAAAAAATCTGAAGGTGGTGCTGGAGGGACGTGCTATTGAGTGACCAAAGTGGGGTGGACATGTTGTTGGAGGTGTGATAAGAGAAGTGTCAAGAGTTCGTGGCGGAAAAGATGGTGCGAGTGCAGTGTGGGGTGGACGTGGTGGTGGAGGTGGTAAGAAAGGTAGTGTGGTGCATGGGGGTGGAGTGGGTGTGCCCGATCAGAGTCATTGGCAGGGGCGCACAGGAGTTGCTAGATGGAAAATTCGCTCTGATGTCTGTCATGATTTTCTCTAGACTGTTCTGGATCACCTGGAAGTTTACGATATGAATAGAAAGAAAGAACACGAGGTTGTCATAGCCACACTAAATCAGTTGCATTACTTTCAATGCCATGTCAGAGAAAGGATTGTGGTGGTTTAGTGTGGACAAAATATGTTAGAAGAAAAGGTTGAGAAGCTAGAAACATGGATGGATCACTTTGAGAAACATGTTCATTGTTCATATCTCCCCACTTCTCTTCTAGGGACTGGGCCAGATAATCCAACGTCAATTATTTCTGATGACTGAGCATGGTCACATGTGTTCTTTTGGTTTTGTTTGTCTTTTGGTGCTTTTGGCCTGTTAGGATTTGGACTTCTAATTCGGTTTTGCTATTGGTTCTTTGTCATATAGTGATCACATTAGTCAACAAACCTAGTTGAGTGAGACTACTTTCATTTTGATAACTATGTATTTTCCTTTTGATTAATGAATAAAACCTCAGTTTTCTAAAAAAAAAAAACCTATATAACTATAAAATATAACTATATATATTTTAAACTATTATAAAGTTATAACATCACATAGCTATATATTATAGTTATATATATTATTTATAACATAACATTATTTAGTTCATAACATAAAGTTATTTATCATATATATATATATATATTTATCAAGTTATAACATCACATAGCTATATATTGTTTATAACATAACATGTAACATAACTATAACTATAGTTCATACCACACACGCGTGCGTGCACACACACATATATAACATGACTATAAATAACTATAAATTATGTATAACATAACATTATAAGTATAACATAACATAGCATAACATGTACAACATAACTCTAACATAATACACCTATAACATAATTGTTTAAAACATCACACACACATATAATGTTTAATATAACACACACACACACACATTTAGCATTTAACTATACAATAATATAACTATATATTTAAGTTCAAGTTTCAATAATTCATCATAGATATATACATTAAATCCATCATGAAAAATGCAATTAAAGTTAATAAAAACATTTTGACTCTTTTCTTAATTTGTACCATATTGTTTTATTATATAGTGTGTTGTACAAGAAACATTGTCTTCATGTGCTTTCACCTAGTACGTGTCATGTGTCAAAATCAAACATTATAAGAACTTAAAGCCTATTGGAGTATTTGGCTGGTATGCAATTTTATTAGTTTTGCAAATAGAACATTTACATTGGTTGATAAATTATCAAAAAATGGACTCTAAAGTTTAGGACTTCAGGCTAGACTTTTCTACTTGAGTTTAGAAATGGTTTTCTTGTCAACGTTCTTTTCTTGGATTAATTTATATGTATTATATGTTATAGTTTTGTATTATATGTAATAGTTTAGTCAACATTTTTTCTTTGGATCAGTTTATATGTATTATATGTAAATGCAGAGGAATCTCTTATATGCACCCTAACCATAGACCGTCAAATTGCGAGGGGATTTGCTATACATGGTCAGACTTATGATAGATCACGTAGCCCACCCAAACTGCGTGTTCCACTTATAGATCCTACCTCCGATGCTAGTCAGAGTGTCAGAGGAAGTGTTTCTGTCTTTGTTGATGATCATGCTACCTACAATGGACCCTTTTCGCCTATTTCAGGTACACCTCCTACATTTTTAAATCCTCTTTAAACTTTATGTGTTTATGTCTTGAAATTGTCTTTAATTTTTAAATCGTATTCAACTAATGTGTTTGAATTTAATGTATATGTTATTATGCTTCTAGTTTTTTAAATATATATGTTAAATTATGTTTATGATTTGCAGAGCCTCAACATGGCGAATCTGAGGATCACAGTGCAACATCGATCCCTCCATGGGATGATGCTACAACTCATATCACATTAGACAATATTATAGCTCAGTATACATGGATCACACAAGAGCTGCTTAACATCCTTGCCAGTTCACCTACTAGTCATAGTTTTTCTTTGATGTTGGAAAGCATCAATATGTTGATCGAGACATATTAGAGGTTGGGCCCACAAAGCTACCTCTTACAGTCCATACAAAGGATTAGGAAGTGTAAGGGTTAGAGGCCCACATACTTGGGAGGTTGTGAAAGAGGCCACCAAGAACATTGATGTTCATGGGGAGTTGTTCGACATCCCTCTAGATTGTCCTATTAGACATAAAGGTCCGATTCCACTCAAATATTTTAAGAATGTTGATGCAACCCCTTTTGTGTATGATTTATTCATTTGAGATTGGGGAAAATTCCTCCACATATGAGGTTGAATTACAATAATATAAGATCTCTTTATTGTGGAGCTGGCTAGGGACATACATATGATTGCGAGGGGGGCTCGTAGGGACCTTGTCCATGTACCACCACCTTTGAGATTTTTGCTACTACCATCTCAGAGCGTGGTATTTACGATAGAGCTAGGGGAGGTGTCACAACTTGGTGCTAAGACTAGGGATACCATTGTAGATAACATGCAGACGTCATTGGTCAATGCACATGTTGCATTGCATGGGGATATTAGCAGACTGCCACCATTGCCTCATGAATCTCTAGTTCCTTTATATGATGATTTATTTCTCATGAGTTTAACTGCTGACCAACTTTTTTCATATGCATGTATGTATCCTAAAGCCATTCGTGACACTTGATGGGTGCACAACCAACGTGACAAAAACCAAGTACATATTTATATGAAACTTTTGGAATCTTATTGTCAAAATATGCATAATTACTTATATTGATTTCTAGTTCATCTTAGATTGAAATTATATTAATAAATTCATGATAACATGTAGACACATCCCAACTACATGGTTGAGCTTATGAGGTCATCCAAGGGGGAAGTTGATCATCCAGGCCATCCTCCACTAGATCATGTTTCCATGGGATCTCCTTCACCTCCACCTCCACCTCCACCTCATAACACTCATGTGGAGGAGAGTCACTATGTACAACCACATGGAAAAATAGTTGAGGTAAACTTTTTTATTCCTAAGATTTCAACATTTTTATCTTTTTTAAGTTATGCATATGCTAATTAATTCATAGACTAATTATAATTTGTCCTTTCCATTGTGTACATAGACCCATATGCAGTGTGTTGTTGATGTGACAGTTAAGACACATGAGTTTCATGTTGGGTATAGAGGTATTGATGATCCAAGTCTATCGATGCATGTCCCAATCATTGAGCCACATGCAGGGGAGCACCAAAACTAGATTCATCAGACCCCCAGCCTTTCTGACTTGCATTTGGAGTCGAGTGAGGTTAGTAGATTCATATATGTAATTAAAAATGTGCTTCAAAATAATTTATTTCCATATTATTTATTTTGTACAAGTAATGATGTAATTAGCTTGAATTTGAATATTGCAGTACTATCTTATGGACACTTACTTTACGCAAAAAAACTCACATAAAAGTTCTGGTGGTGCTTAGAGTGGATAGTTTGTATATTTTTATGACCATTTCATAGGGCACGTTCAGATGTGATACAAACTTTGCAAATTTTCATACATGGACTATTTATGGATGTATATAAACATTATTTTAGTTTATGGATGCTTATTATTTGAACATATGGATGTTCATGTGATATTTATGGTTTCTATATATTTTCACATGGATAGTTTATCAATACATTAATTATTTCAGTTTATGGAGTTGTATTAATCTTTCTTATGGATGTTCATTAATTTTTAATGTTTATGTATATGTTAAATTATTTCGCTTATTTAATTTTTTTTGTATATACTATAACTTTTATTTAAAAATATAACAATTTTGATTTCTAGTTCTGTAGGCTAAGAAAATAAGTACACTCTTAATTACGATGCAAGTGACTTTGATACTTAAAATGGACTAAAATATATGATGGTTGAATTAAAAAACACAAATAGGATTGAAATAAGCTTTAAATTCAATTTTAAAAGATGTCTGGTAAACAACAAATAAGTTTTATTCAATTTTATTTATTTTAAGGCCATCTACAAGAGCTTAGTCTAATATGGTATAAGTACAATCTTACTATGATGCAAGTCACTTTGATACTTAAAATGAACTAAAATATGTCATGTATCAATTTACTATTGAGCATGGAAAGAATTACAATCATGCTTCATATTGGCTTGTAGAAAGTGTCTTTTAGTGCAATCAACATGTATGTTATTACAATTTAATTTTAAAAACAAATTATTTGAAATATAAAATTGTCTATATTATAATAAAAAATTTATATGTGAATTTTTTTGTGACCTACCCATATACCATTGGTTGGTCACTTGTTAAAGTATTTTAATCAATTTATTATCTCAAGGTTTAATTAAAAAACACAAATAGGATTGAAATAAGTTTTATTCAATATTATTTCTTTTGAGATTATCTACAACAACTTAGTCATGACATGATATAAGTAAATTGTATTGGAATTTAATATAAGTCAAAAAATAATATATGATAACATTTTTATAATTTTATGTAATGTTATCAACTTTCCTAAATTTACTTAGCTATCCAAGTATTTCAATCAATTCCTTATGATTGAAATAAATTTGATTCAATTTTAAAAAACTCAAATATGATTGAAATAAGTTCTATTCAATTTTAAAATATGTGGAAACGTAAAAGTTACAAATAGGTTTTATTCGATTTTATTTCATTTGAGGTTATTTACAAGAGCTTAGTCATAATGCATGTCAGACTGAAATCAATGCACAATATTAATCTAATTACCTTGAAATTAATGTACACCATATATCTAGTTATGTCAAATCAGAAATCAACATATTAATTGAAATCAATGCATCTAATGCAAGCAATTAAATAAGATGAGAAATCAACATCTACACTGAAATCAATGCATATAATGCAAGAAATTACATAGGATGAGAAATCAACATCTACACTGAAATCAATGAATCTAATCCAAACAATAAAAAAGGATTATAAATCAACATCTACTCTAAAATAAATGCATCTAGTGCTAGTAATCAAATAGGATTAGGAATCAACATCTACACTGAAATCAATGCATCTAACCCAATCTCAATCAAACAAGATTAGAAATTAACATCTTCAATGAAATCAAGGCATTTAATGCAAGCGATGAAATATTATTAGAAATCAACATCTACATAGAAATAAAATAGGATCAGAAATCAACATATGTACAATGAAATCAATGTGCATCTAGTGCAAGAAATTTTATTCCCTTTCTCTCCCCTCTCAATCTGTATCCATATCTCCCTCCATCTCTTTTTCTTTGTCTCTCTATCTCATCCCCAAACACAGATGCTCTGTCTCTCTTCATATCTATCTCGCTCTCCGTCCCTCCCTCCCTCTCTCTATCCCTCACTTCTTCCCTCTCTCCCCTTTCCAAGTATATCTATATCTCCCTTTATCTCTCCTTCTTCGTCTCTCTATATCATCCTGCAAATATATACATTGTTTCTCCATATATATACTCCCTCACTCTCTCTCTTCCCATTATCTCCCTCTCTCTCTCTCTTCCCCTTCCCTCCCTCTCTCTCTCTCTCTTCCCCTTCTCTCCCTCTGTTTCCCCTTATATCTCTCTTCCCTCCTACTCTCCTCTCTCCCTCTCTCTGCACCTCCCTTGTCACTTCTCCCTCTCTCTGAACATGTCTTTCTTCTTACCAGCCTCTCTTTCCCCCTCCAAATCCAACTCTCTCTCTCTCTCCCTCTCTCTCAAGTCCTCTCTCTCTTCCTTTCTTTCCTACCTCCCTTTGTCTCTCGCCCTCATCTCTCTCTCCCTCTCTCCAACTCTATCACTATCTCCCTCCTTCTCTCATTCTCTCCCCCCTTCTCTCTATCTCTCCTTTGTATTTATATCTCACCCCACAACTTACACACTCCCTCTACATCTCTCCCTTGTCACTCCCTCTCTCTCTGTCCACCTTTCTCTCTCTATATGTATTCATTCTTTCCTACCTATATTTTCCTCCAACTCCATCTCTCTATCTCCTTATCTTTCTCCTCCACTCTCTCCTCCTCTCCCTCTCACTGAGTCTTTGTGTCCCCCTCTCTCTCTTACCATTCTCTCCTCTCCCTCTTCTCTCCTTCTCTCTTTCTTCACTCCTCTTCTCTCTCCCTCACTTCATCTCCATCTCTCCCTTATCGTTTCCTCTATGTCTCCACCTTTATCACTCTAGATCTTTGTTCTTCCCTCCCATATATATTTGGAGCTAATATACATCATAATATATTTATATTTATATTATATTAAAGATAGTACTATAATAATCCAAAAATTAATAAATTTAATAATATTAACTTAAAATATATTTTTAACATTATTAAATTTTAATATTAATATCACATTTCATAATTTAATTTATTAATAATAATAATATAATTTTAATAAGGTTTTTACATGACATTATAACAAAAATTATAATAAAATTTGGAATTTTAATGCGGTAAATTTTTTTGTGGAAGGTAAATTTATGATCCATTCAAATTCATGGTATATGATAAGGTATACTCTGAGCACATACATACATACTTACACATTTACCCCCATACTAGGTTGTAGAATGTGCATATCAACGCAATAACATAAATTTTTTCTAATGTTGTTCATAACCTAGATCCAATTGAAATTTCATTTTTAGTGAAATAGTATCATATCAACTTATTTAAATCATAATGGATTAAATTTTAGGTCTTTATTGATTCTAAAATCTAAATTATGGGATTCACATTTTTTTTATAGAGGCTCAATCGAGCCCCTGGTTAACTACGTAAATGCCTCGGTCGAGGGTTTAGGAAACCATCGATCGAGCTATTTGAATTTAAAATTCAAGCGCTTGATTGAGCTTCTAAATTCCTAAAAACCACAACTCAAGCACCCCTTTTGAAAAATTGTTTGCAACACCATTTTGTACCCTAGCAAACTTAGGGAAAAATTTGTCCTTAGGTGACATAGTTGATCATGTTGGACTTATGAAGGAATAATGTATCCAATGGCATATGAGTTTTTCATTTTCGAATTCATATGATTTTTTTCATCTAATTTCTTTTAAACGTAATGCTTGAAATATTTTTGGATAGTTTTAAAGAGGTTGAATAAAAAATCAATAACATAAAGTATACATAACATTTTTTTTTTCAAAAAGTACCAATATCTTTGTTTATGAGTGCTTTTTGAAAGGGTACTCTTGGTTTTTCAATCTATTTAAATAGTTGAAATAAAACCTTACGTGAACACATGTGTCTGCAAAATACAACTGAAATATTACTTCGCCAACTTCGACAAATAATAAAAATATAATTTTGCATAAAAAATAATTGTTTTAATATGAAAAAATTTAGTTCTCTCCATATAGAGATCATGATAATATATATTATATATATAATTTTGCATAAAAAATAAATTTTTTAATATGAAAAATAGTTCTCTCCATAATAATAATAATAATAATAATATAATATAATATATATATAATATATATATATATATATATATATAGATATAGATATAGATATAGATATAGATATAGATATAGATATATATATATAATATATATATATATATATATTATATATATATAATATATATATATTATATATATATATATATATATTATATATATATATATATATAAAAATTATACATTTTAGGACTAATTTATGCTACGTGAACACACACATACCTCTTAAGGTGTGTGAAAATCTGCAAGGACAAGCATTTCATTTAATGGAAGATTGACATATTATACGACATTATTTTTTTTTTTTCAAAAAATATCATTAGGACAACAACATAATTCTCCACAAATTTTATTTTTACTCTGAATCAAAATTCACAATGCTTATATGAATTTTGAGGGTTTCAATTCGATAAAAGAGTAAAATTTTGAAATTTCATTGCCACATTTGGCCCAAAAGTTAATCCATCTTCATGCATTCACCCAAATATTAGATGGGGGTGAAATGAGTAGTTAGTGAATACTAAGATATACACATTCCTCTAAGATGGTGGGTTGATTGGCTCCATAAAACCTAGAGGCCATTTTTCAAATGGATCTACCAAAATTAGAGGTTGCAACATCTCATTTGATTGAACTATCCACCCAATCCTTTGGCAAATGTCATAGCTTTTAACATACTTCTTGGCATCCTAAAATATGGTAGGCCAGTAACATCCAAAGTCTTGTGTTTTGTTGGAAGTCCTTTTGTTAGTGAAGTGCCCCCAATAAGGATAGTTGTGACATGCTATGAGGATGTCATAGACTAAGTTCATCTTCTCAAACATAATGTTAGAGCACATGATCTGAGTTTATTCAAAAGAGTTTCCCTTGGATATTTGAGAGAATAGCACTATATGTAACAAATTTGTGTTCTTCCTTTTCTAAGAGTTTGTAATTCTCCCTCCCACTCCTTGAGAGTTCTCAAGCCTAATGGGAGGTATTACTTTTAACTAACATGACCTCCAAATTATCATTATGGAAATGGGGTTACAACATTTCTTCTTTTCTCAAAGTAAGCAAAACTCACTTTGGATAATACCATCACATCCATCTTGTCAAGAGATTTTCGATGATATAAGTTTTTCCTCAATCTGACTCTTCGATTGAAAGTTATTCCCATTTTAAGTTTGATCCCCTTAACCCTTTCCACATCAGTAAGAATCACCATGTGGTAAACCAAGTGCCTATGTGACCCTGCCGCATCCCCCATAGCTAACGTGGATCCCAACACATCACTGTGGTATAGCACCTTTGCGCCATGGTTCTTTTGTCAATAAACATCAAATATTCATGTTCTACGGAAGCACATATTTGTCCCACATAATGTGTAAATATCCGTTGCCAAACGATAAGGTTTCTCGTTCTGCAGAGACACATTTATGTTCCCTGGAACATATGAATCTTCATCACTAAATGCCGAGGTTCCTATGATGTAGAGGTATATCTACATTCCCCAGAACGTATAAATATCCGTCTCTAGGCCATACAATTCCCCATCTCTTGGACATTTAATTTCTCAACAACATATATGGAGTAATTCAAAATCCAGTGCTTTCACAATGTACACAAGTGTAATGACCCAAATGCTTAGACTTGTGGATACATCCACTAAGCCAACAATGTATCAAGCCTAAATACAATTCTCTATCCAAGACATATTCAACCCTCGGATACAAGTATAGCCTTTTGCAATACTTCAAACTCAGGGTTTTCTAAGGATTTCAAGGACTTTGCCTTGGCCTTCTTTGGAGCCTAATGCTGCTTAGAACACTAATATCTTCAGGAATGAACCCTGATTCCCACACTAGCATTCTAGGAATTAAACATAGCCATAATAAGGGAAATAAATTTGTAAACATGCCTAGTAATAGGCATAAAACTCAACTAAACCATATATGAGAATTAAATGCAAATTAGGATTCAACAACATCTCATTAATCACATAATGGATTAAAATAAGCACCATCAGATCCAATGATATGAAATGCCACACACAACATCAACCACATACTTTCACCAGTCCATAAATAATAAATATTCATGATATTCATAAAATATCAAGTAATAGAAATCACACAAAGTGGTAGTTAGCTGAACTCAACAAGTAATTGTACATACTATGTAATTAATCCTACACTTAGGAAACAATAGTCATAGGGATCTACAAATCCCTCTCAACCATGAAATAAAATACTTCTCCATGAGAAACGTTGATACATTCATTGTTATAACCCATAACAACATCATTCAACACTCATAATTAAACATAATTACAAGTAAATACACTTAATCTGTATAGATTGATGACTAGAAATTGAGGGAGGGACTTCCACTCTACACTCAACCATAGGCAAATTTCACTACAATATTTTTTACATTTGACCACCCCCGAATTGGACTCGAAGTCTGAGAAGCAAGTGATTAATGGAATTCATACCAATGCCAATCAACTAGTTCACACAAGAATCCATATTTCACAATATCTGCACCTTCGTATAGGAATCTAGAGCACATGATGTTCCACCTTCTAAAAGCTACGTGAATTCATATCTCAAAGTGTCTCCATTTGTGTTGACAAGGATCCAAAGTACACAACACTTCCGCTTGCTAACCCTATATGCATTGAAACTCATAGAGTCACCACTCTGCTATGCAGGGATCCAAATCGGACAATGGTTCCACCCACTAAAACAACATGTATTTAGACTACACCGTTTCTCCACATACTCTTTTATGGTCTTCTCTTCACTCCACACTCCTCCACCTGCTCCCGCTCTTGTGCCAATTCTATTCCTAGAATTCTTCTTCTTGTGAGTTCACTTGAAATTATTGTATGCCTATCCTAACATACATGCATCCAAAACACACTATCCCATGTTTGTATTTTATTCCAACATAGCCACACCTCTTCAACACACATTCTTTGAAAGCCCTCTTTTATCTATGTCTATCTCTTTCCCATAAGCCTTTTTCCTTGCTCGACTCCTCACTTGTCTCTTGCATGTTGACTACCCAAAACATACCACAAGGATAGAGGTGTTATGGGGCTTTTCCTCCACTCAAGAATCCCATACTCCACCTACCTTCTTGCTGTG
Source organism: Pinus taeda (assembly GCA_000404065.3). Lineage (NCBI taxonomy): Eukaryota > Viridiplantae > Streptophyta > Pinopsida > Pinales > Pinaceae > Pinus > Pinus taeda. The sequence continues at coordinate 80,488 of APFE030940034.1, forward strand.
TAGATCATTAAACCTAGTCGAAAAACTGGTGGCATATTAAATGAACAACTTGATTTTAATCGCTTCCCAAGAAATTCCTCCTCCTAGAAATCTAAATCTTGTGTCCACTTCCCTTATTCGCTCGTTGCATTTCATTTCCACAATATTTACATGGTTTACAATTCATAGTGAAAATTACAAGAAGGGTGGAAAAAAGGGTAGTAAAAAACCCCACCCCCTTGGAGGAATACCATCCTCGGTGTTCTACACCCGAACACACATTCAACAATGTCCTATTTTTGAATACAAAGTTTAACATTGAGCTTTATATACACATTTATTTTTACATTTAATTATGCTAAGCAAAAATGGATATGATACCCTCATCTGATTAAACATTTCACAAGTGACCTCATTTGGTTCAAAGTACTTGCACTGCACCTTAACTTAAACGATTACTTGACTCTAGAGAACGATTTTCTTTGATCTAGAATGCATAGTGGTTATGGATAAAGTTATCCCTCAAGCTATACCTGTATCATAGACTAATCAATAACATGACTAACATCATGCACATACTTTTAAGAAAAAATATGGAAAACATCATGTGCTTTCACTATGGGTGGAAAGGCTAGTATGTAAGCCACTAGCACCACTCTTTCTAAGATATAAAATGGTCCACAAAACCTTAGTGCTAACTTGGCACAAGTTGTTGGGAAAAATACTAAGAGGGGTGTGGGGGGGGGGGGACGGTGAATTAGTATTTTCAAAGCATTAAAATTTTCAATTTTATATCCAGATTTCTATACGTGACTTTACTGAAGGGAACCCATGTATGTATGTGAATGTTATTCAAACAACTAGCATATATCCAGTAAACTTACTTTTAAATTAATTCATCAATTTTTTATATTGAGCTAGGATTTTTTAGGTGGAAACCCAATGTGGGAAAAAACCATGCTAATGTCTTCTTTGTCTTATTTTTATTATAAAGAAAGCTTCTTACAATATTTTACTTACACAGACTCATACCAACACACAGGAACCCACCTGCAAAAGGCTACAACCTTCTCTCATTCTCCATCACTCACTAGAATGGAGCTTCAACCCCTTGATCTCATTTATCGGCACCCACCAGAAGGGAGCTCCAACCCCCTTATCTAATTTACCAGCAACCACTGAAAGGAAGTTTCGACTTCCTCAATTGAAGGCTCCAACCCGCAACAGCTCTGTGGACCATGTTTCATAATTTTTCATATTGGATCCACTTGATACAACACATCACAACTTGTAGGCCACGTTTCATTAAATTTTCAAACTGGATCCACTACCATCATTTAAGCCCAAAATCAAATATCAAAGTTGAAACTGATCACTGCAACAAATCACTCAATCATCAACAAAAACAACCGATATCTGAATCAACGAAATCAACCAATCACTGAATCAAATGAAACCCAACTCAATCAACTTATTCTCAAACAACCAGAATAGTCAGATCACTGTAACCAGAGTACTAAAACTGAACCCAAACACTGCACATAATCTTACTGAATTGATTGGTGGCCCCGATCAATAAACTATCATAATATATACATTACTTTCCTGTAGCAAAACTGTGTTTATACATGAATTCATTGAAGCATACTCGTGTACAGATATCAAAGAAATGAACCCTGAAACTGAATCACTGTCACTCTGAAATAAACATTGAATCATACACAGAACCACTACATCATTCTGAAATAATCATAGAACCATCCATGATCTTCAATCACAAACAACTAGTAGTTTCATCATTCTTCAATCAATCAATCCTCACAAAAAACATCACTATTAAGCCAAGATCATCAAGTAAGACTTCATTGACAAACAACAGAAACACAACAAGACTAATTAAACTAATCAAACATATATTTTAGCAAAACCCTAGTTTATATACACGCTTTTCTCAAAAGATTTCCGCATGTATACGTGCTTTTCAGGAAACAAATATGTGTACAAATCTGAATATATACACTACTTACCAGTATTAAACCCACGTGTGCATGCACCTTTCAGGTTATCAAGCCCATATATATATATATATATATATATATATATATATATTATATATATATATATATCTGCAATTATTGGCACAAACCTTTGTTGCACAACAAAACTTCAGACATACCCAGATCTTGGCATACACAAAATAATCACACGTCATCTCAGATCTATTGGATATGATCCATCATCAAATTCCCAGGTTCATGCTTAGTTTTAGATCAAACAAATCAATAATATCCCATTACATGCACACTTGGTTCAAATCTAACTATTCATGAAAATATTCATCACTTGCACACATCTACCACTTTGATCTTCATCTCCTTATATATATTAGCTCTCATCCAATACCACAAGTCAAAAAGATACTAATGCTGATGGTATTCTTAGATGGGATCAAATATCCATTGCTTGGCTCAATACCACAGGTCAATACCATGGTAAAGACCCTTGGTATTTCGAATACCATAGTGCAAAATATGTATGCGCCTTTGCTTCTTCATATATGCATGTGTACGCGACTTTCCTTAGAAAACCCGCATATACTATACTATGCTTCACCAAACTTGCGTTTGTACATGACTTTACTTCATAGAACTTGCATAAACTCAAATTTTCTTCACCAAATCTACATATACTTATTCAAACTTCATCTTTATCATTCTTCTACCTCTGAATTGATAATCCTTTTATGTCACATGTAGACATATCCTGTTGACATATTCATCAAGTAGGTTTCCATCGAAGGAAAACTTGTCAAGTAGGTTTCCATCAAGGACAACACATTAGTCATAATTCTAACAATCTCGCCCTTTGGACTTGATGGAAACCACTTTAGTGTTTGGTCACCACAACCTGTAGATAGCAGTAAGATACATCAAGCTAAGCATCAAGATTTTCAAAAACCAATGTACTCTCCCCCTTTGACATCAAGGGCAAAGGGATGACCAATGCTTGAATGAACACTTCTCTTCTGTTGTTGATATGAGTGCTATAAATCTGATCTGAATGAGTGTGAACTCTGAATACTGACCATGCTCCCCCTGAGCACATGCTGAAATTTCAGAAGGATGTATAATAAAATACATGACTCTATGACTCAACTGCATATGAATTTTCCTATCACCAAGGACTAAAACTTACATTAATCACCCAATCATAGTGGGTTTACATATTATGAAATCAACCACCCAATCGCAATGGGGTTACAAATTACATCATATGCCCAAAAAGACTTGTCCACAATAGTCCATACATGACTGAATCTGAAAATGATTACATCATGACCTTTACATCAAATACATATATGACATGTCTAACAAAGACCAAATAACTCTATAGTGAGGTAACAAGACCAAGGTAGTCTACAACATCCATCATATACTATGTAGTATTTGTACCATAAGCATCTGTTAGCAGCAACTCATCTTCAATATGAAAGATAAGGCAATGTAGCTTCAATATCATCAATCTATGACCATGTATGCAACAACAACATAAGTGAGGACCAAGCATATCATCATAAAGTAAGGTAGGATAGTGTACAACATTCTTCAACATCATAAAAATATTCTATGTTCCCAAGTATCATCAAGTAAATGTAGCAGTAGTATATTAATAACCATGTCTTTGTGAAAACTGTAGTAACATCATACTCTTGGCCCAAATTATTCATACATCAAAAACTATGAAAATCAACCACTCATTCCATATAATTCACCCATGGTAGTAGCATTATCATCAAATAATCATAGCATGAAATAACAATATCTACATGCTCTTTCCACAAACGATAAGAATCAACCATAATTAGCAACTCATGCATCATCATTCAATAACTTCAGCAACATAAGAAACATCATCATTGATAAGCATCATTATGTACCAAGGAATTCTAAGGCAAACATAATGCCAATAATGCATTATTAGAAGCATAGCAAATGCTCCCCTTGAACTTGTACCAACTGTTCATTTTCAAATCTGATCATATCATCTCATATCTCAGTAAGAGCATCAAAGTATCTTTATCAATCAGTTATCCATCAGGGTGTCAACAACTTATAAAAACCAATTCTAAATAGCATCAACATATTATAACCTTCAACCATCAGAACAAGAAAGCTAAATAATGATTGACTAAAGCATATCAGAGCCTTTTCTTGAGTCTATCTCACTGTTTCTTCATCACAACAAAATATACACGACTGTTCAGATCAGAACTTGTGTATATACGTGACTGTTCAGATCAAAACTTGCATATATACGTGACTTGTATTCATAGGATCCACACACAAAAAGTGAGATACTGAAACTTCACAAATTCAGCTCCCCCTGAGCCTATACTATATGTACCTGTTCATTGTTACTACACTAGATGCACTGTCAATAGTATAAGAAACATGAATATCAAAACAATCAGAGGAATCATCACCAAGACAAAACATGTATTCCTCCCCCTGAGATTACTGATCCCGTGGACTTGATAATAAGCTTATGTTCTTATGAGGTCAAGTACCTCACATCACTTTTGCAGTCATTGTTAGAAGTATTCATTTAAGAATAATGGACTACAATGGGCACCATCTTATTTTACTCTGAGTCTGAATCCTCATATCTGCAAGAATTTCGTTCTTCAAGCACATATAATTTGTCTGGGTTTTTATATCCTCTTGCTATGAATTTTCTAGTTTCTTCATCCATAACCTTGCACTTGGTTGATGTAAACACAATTATATTTCCTTTATCTTCCATTTGAACTACACTTAGAATATTCTACTTTAGACCTTGAATTAATAAAGCATCATCTGCTCCTCTATGTTTATTAATTCTGGCTTTACCTTTCCCAATTTTTTATTTTATTTTATTTATTTATTTATTTATTTTTTCCTGGAACATTAGTTCTAAGAATAACATTACCATATTGGTTTTTCTTGAGAGACTCCATCTTACTCTTATCTCTAGTCATGTGATGTGAGCATCCACTATCTATGTATCATTCACCATCTTATTCAAATGAGAAAAGTGTAAGACCACACCTTATCTGTTCTTATTATTTTTTCTTGTTATGATAAATGTTGTGGATCCATCTTTTTCAAGTCTTCTGATATCAATATTCTTATCTGGTTGCTTACCATGTTGTATACGGTGATCCATGTTTAAAATAGCAATAAGAAATACTAAATATAGAAGTGCTAAAAATAGCAGTGCTATAAATAGCATTTCGGGATACATTCCAATTTTAGTTAGTCCCTTAACTAAAATTGAGAATTAAAATTCGAATTTGATCTTAGATATATTTGAAAAATAATTAATTAATTCATCTTGAGTTAATTAGTTGGAGAAAATCAAACATGAAGTCTATGTGAAGACATGCAACAGTTTCCCCTTTGATTGAGGAAGTTATCCCTTGATTAAGGAGACATCAGGTGAATTGTATTTGAGTTGTAATTAGTTAGCTTAGTTAACTAAGTTAAGTCCAGTTAGATTAGTTCCAACAGTTTGTTGAACTGATTGTGAGTTCAGTTAGTTAATGCATGCATGCATGTAACTACTGCACTTCAGATAACTGAATATTCTCTCATAAATAACTCATGCATGTCAGTTCAGTCAGAGACCCAGTTGAGATCAGATGATGGGACAGTATACTATCAGTTGTAGGAATATTCCATTGAGGATATCTCTTGCATGCGGAATGAATTCATTCCTTGGATATTGCGTAGTTACTTCTGAGTTTGGTGAGTTGTGTGAGAGGTCAATTCACACAGGCGGCAGCCAGAGGACCCAGGATAAACTAAGTAAGGAAATAGGAGGCTTGGAGGACTGAGGGAAGGCATATGTTGTGTCTATTCAGTCTATGAGAAGCATTGAGGGATTTTACTAAGAGCTATGTAGCTTGTGAGCTAAAGCTTTATGTAATCTGGACATATTTCCACTTGTATGATAATACACAGATCGAGGTTTTTAGTTGAGGCTTTCCCCAGAGTATTCTTCAGTGTGTATGTGTGATTGATTTCTCATTCTTTGTTATATGTGTTCTATTTGATCTTGCTCAAAATTGATTAAGCTTCTGCAAGTTTGTTTGTAGAATTAGATCAAGTATTTTGCTTTAGTATATTGCATTATCAGGTCATCTACAGTGGGAATTTCTACAATCCATAGACTTTTCCCTGCATTCTTTTGCTATATGCCCAAACTTGTTACAAGCATAAAAAATTATATGAGCAGAGAAATCATAGTACTTCTGTTTCATATTCCTTCCAAGGAAATCAATAGCTTTGTGACCATATTCATTGCAAGAAAAGCAATATCCCTTAAAGGGACTTGAGTACCTGGGAGTTGAGGATCTTTCTATGAAGCAATTGTTTGCTTGTGATTGAAATAGTCTTCTTTTGCAATTAGCTGCAACGTGTCCGTAATTATGGCATATCAAACATTCAACATTATTGGTTAGAGGAGAGAATCGATAAACATTTCTATAGTTAGGAGTAAATGATTTCCTTTGAAGATTCACTTTCCTTGTTTGTTGATCAGGTTGAATTTTTAACTATTTGTTGAGCATTTCAGATTTTACATTATTATTCTTTAAACTCCTTGCCTCAACTTGTGAACTAGATTCTCCTTCAACAGTTTCATGAAAACCAAGACCAAATTTGATGGCGAGAGACCTTTGAATACTAAGAATATTATCCAAAATATTAGTATTATCTTGAAATCACAAATGTTTATCCTTTTCTTCTAATTTACCTTTTAGGATGTTTACCTCAATGTGATATTGCTTTTACTTTTCTAGATATTGCTTCTTCATAACTTCTTCAACCCTTCTTCTTTCCTCCACTTGCTGCTTTAATTTGATAATCTCTTCTTTCAACCCATTTTCTTGTTCTTCAAATGCTTGAAGTAGTTCTTCATTCCGCTTATCTGATTTTTCAAGATATGATTTTAGAGAGACGATCTCATCTTCAAGGCCTTCACAATATTTTTTAGATACCATACCAACATGATATTTGTTATCATATGCCTGGAACTTATCTTTAAGATTAACAATATTTTTCAACGCAAGATTAAGCTTTGTTCTAAGATTGAAAATTTCTTCTAACTTGTCTTCTTTTGAATCAACAAATCCATTTGACATTTTGGACACATTGTTAAGGAAAGGATTACCTGGTAGTTTCCTTGATGAGGAATATTCTTTATGGATTTCTTGTATCTTATCCCACACTTTCTTTGCAGTTGTACAATGCATAACCTTATTTAATGTTGAATTAGGTATGCTACAAAATATGTCACTCAAAGCCTTACTGTTATTTTGCACTTCCTTGTCTGATGGAGGAATATTGGTGTAGCCATTGCATACTAGATACCAAGCATCAAGGTTCATTAGATTATAATTCATCTTTTCTTTCCATTGTTGATAATTATCTTTGCTTAGCATAGATACATCTGCATTGTCCATTGTTTCTGACTTGCTTTGATCTTTTGCTTCTAGAGACATCATTTTTGAATCTATCTTCCTTGTAAAGTTCTTACTTTCACTTTTACCCATGAGTGCAAGTTCAGCTGCTTTATTGTCATCATCACTATCATTATTTCATAGAAAAGGAAATGGATCACAATTAACACAAGAGTCCATACCTGATGGTTCTTCATTACTGTCTTCTTCATTCTTGATCAATAGAAAGCGGGTTACTCTCAAAATTGAATATTTGTTAACATCTGTAACTGTTACCACATCTGATATATCCCTATCAAAGTTTTTAATAAAAATATTTTTTTCTTCTAGCCATTAAACCCATTACTACTATCTTTAAATGCCATGAGTAATTGATATTCTTGATTAGACTCACCTTCTTCACCATTTGAAAGACCATCACTATCTTCATGTGTGTAAAAACTTCTATTTTAAAACATTCTCCTATTTATTTTTGTAGCTTCTTTCCCTTTCTCATGATTTTCTGTATAGGGACACTTAGCAGTGTAATGACTAACTCTACCACAAGAAAAACATTTGAAGGGAAGCTTACCTCTGAATATTCCAGTACCCACTTGGAGTTTCTTTATGAAGTTTGCCTCTTCTTATTTTGATACATAACTTGATTCTTCCTTTTCCTTTCCTTTTGCATTAGCTTTGAAGGCTGCTTCTCTTATGTTTGAAGGACCACCTTTCCTCATCTCAAATGTTGTTCTTGCATTTCTTCTTAGCAGAGACTTTGGAATCGAATTTAAAAGTTAGTGATCTCAAAATATATTCAACAACAATAGCATCTTTTATTTCTTCACAAAGATTTCTCATGGAATTAACAATTTCATCTACTCTAAGAAAAAATGTTGAAATGCTTTCATCATCATGCATCTTTAGTGTCTCATACTGTATTATGAATGTTTGGAGTTTAGCACTTTTTACCTTGGCGTCTCCCTCATAACTTTGGATAATATTATGCCACATTCCCTATGTTGTGTTCAACCGCATTACCTTCACAAACTCGGACTCAACCAGATTTCCCAAGATGGCATTTACAACTTTTATATTGATTTCATATTGTTTATTTCCTACAGTATCCATGGGAATGGAAGCTAGATATTGATATCCGCTTTCAATGATTTCCCATACATCAAATCCTAGTGCCTACAAGTATGCTCTCATCCTAACTTTCCAAAAGACAAAGTTAGTTCCATTAAGTATAGATGGCATGATATAAAATACTTCTTCTTGACTACTCATCTTGGCAGATCTCCTTCAACTGATCAAGCTTCTACTGAAGAACCTGGCTCTGATACCAATTGTTGGGAAAAATAATGGGGGGGGGGGGGGGGATGGTGTGGGGGGGGCGATGAATTAGTATTTTCAAATCATTAAAATTTTCAATTTTACATCCAAATTTATGTACGGGAATTGACTGAAGGGATCCCGCATATGTACGCGACTATTATTCATACAACTAGTGTATATTTAGTAAACTTACTTTTCAGTTAATTTATCATTTGTTTATCTTGATCTAGTGCATCAACGCTTCATTAGACATTAAATAAATAATAACCTTGTGTATTAAGAACAAAATAAACCATCACACATAAGAAACACATCAACGCACATGAACACCATGATTGTTTAGGTGGAAACCCAATGAGGGAAAAAAACACTGCTGCTGTCATCTCTATCTTCCTTTTATTATGAAGAAAACTTCTTAAAATCTTGTACTGACTCATACCAGCATGTAGGCACCCACCTACAGAAGGATACAACCTTCTCTCATTCTCTAGCACTCACTAGAATGGGGCTTCAGCCCCCTGATCTTGTTTACCGACACCCACCGGAAGGGAGTTCCAACCCCCTGATTTGATTTACTAGCTACCATTGGAAGGAAGCTTCAACTTCCTCATTGAAGGCTCCAACCCTCAACACCTCCATGGATCACGTTTCATAATTTTTCTTACTGGATCCACCTAATACAACACATCACAACTTGTAAGCCATGTTTCATCAAATTTTCAGACTAGACCCACTACCATCATTTAAGCCCAAAATCAAATATCAAATCTGAAACTGATCATTGCAAAAAATCACTCAATCATCAATTGAAACAACCAATATATGAATGCACTGAATTAAATGAAACCCAACTAAATCAACTTATTCTCAAACAACCAAAATTATTAGATTACTGTAACCAGAGTACTAACATTGAACCTAAACACTGCATCATCTTGCTGAATCAACTGAAAGACCTGATCAATAAAATATTAGAATATATATGATACTTTGTTGTAGCAAACTCACATGTATACAGGACTTCATTGAAGCATACCCATGTACATATCTCCAAACATTGAACCCTGAAACTGAACCACTGTCACTCTGAAATAAACACTGAATCATACACAAAACCACTGCATCATTCTGAAATAATCATAGAACCATCCTTGATATTCAATCACAAACAACTAGTAGCTTCATTATTCTTCAATCAATCAATCCTCATGAAAAACATCACTATTAAGCCCAAATGATCAAGTAATACTTCATTGACAGACAACAGAAACATTATATTGATTAAACTGATCAGACATCTTTTTCAACAAAAAACTAGTTTATATACACGCTTTCCTCAACCTTTTCGTGTGTATACACACTTTTCGGGAAACAAGCCCATGTACAGATTTGAATATATATGCTATGCACACGCCTTTCAGGTTATCAAACCCGCGTACATATCTGCAATTATTGGCACAAACCTTCACTGCACAACATAACTTTAGACATAACCAGATCTCGACATACACAAAATAATCACACGTTAGGACATTATCATCAATGATCAAATCAACCCATAATAAAAACTCTCGTCTCAGATCTATTGGATCCGATCCATCATCAAATTCCCAGGTGCATACTTAGTTTTAGATCAAACAAATCAATAATAGCCGATTACATGCACACTTGCTTTAGATCTAACTATTCAAGAAAATTTTCATCACTTGCACACACCTACCACTTTAATCTTCATCTCCTTATATAACTTAGCTCTTATCTAATACTAGGTCAAAACCATACTAATGCTGATGGTATTGTTAGACGGGATCAAATATCTGTTGCTGGGCTTAATACATGCTCAATACCATAGGTTAATACCATGGTAAGGACCCTTGGTATTTAGAATACCATGGTGTGGAATATGTATGCGCCTTTGTTTCTTCATAGATGTGTGCATGTGACATTTCTTTACGGAACCCACGTATACTATACTTTTCTTCGCCAAACCTGAGTGTGTACACGACTTTGCTTCATAGAACCTATGTATACTCGATTTTGCTTCACCAAACCTGCATATACTTCTTCAAACTTCATCTTTATCATTCTTTTGTCTCAAAACTGATAATCCTTTTTTGTCACATGTAGACAAATCCTGTTGACATCTGCATCAAGTAGGCTTCCATCAAAGGACAACTCATCAAGTAGGTTTCCATCAAGGACAACACATTAGTCATAATGCCAACACAAAACCTAATCTTTAGTGAACTTTTCCTTGGTCTGATGCAGAGGTAAACATGTTCCCCCACTTGGAATTCCCTGTGCACTCTTTGCTAATCTACATAACTCTCCTGCCTATCTCGAGCTATTTTTAGTTACTTCCTGATAATAATTACTTCGTGTTCCATTTCCTTTAGCATATCAGGTCCAATATGCACCCTGTTCACTAGATCATTCAAGCTGATAGGTGTATTGATTTTTCTTTTAGATAGAGCCTCAAATGGACTCATCTTCAATGATTCCTGGTACCCATTATTATATGAAAATTCTACCAAAGGTATAAACTCTTCCCATCTCTTGGGATGATGCATGAGATACATTCTTAGCATTTATTCCAACACCCTATTTACTCTTCCAGTCTTTCCACCCGTTTGAGGAAGATTGTACTAAATGCTGATTATGTTACAAGACCAACAAACGATGTTTTCTATAATTTAGAAGTAAACTTGGAATCTCGATATGAAATAATTTTCTTGGGTACTCCATACACTCTAAACACTTCCTTCATGAAGGTCTAAGAAATATCACTTGCTTGGTTAGTGGATTTGAAAACTATAAAATGAGATGCCTTACTCAACTTGTCCACCACTACCATTATGGCATCATCCTATCTAAGTGTCCTTGGTAGCCCTGTTATGTATTCCATGGAATTGAATTCCCACTTCCATTCGGGAATGGGGATTGGTTGTTGCAATCCTGCTAAATGTCTACACTCCACCTTCACTTGTTGGCACTCCACACATATGGAAATGTACTCAACAACATCCTTCTTAATTCATGGCTAATAGTACATGTTTTTTATGGTTGTTATCATTTTATGATAATCAAGAGGACTTGAATAAGGTATTTCATGTAACTCGTCATAGATGAGCTTATTTAAGTCACCCAAGTAAGTTATATACCGCTCGCCCTTGAACTTGAATATTCCATCCTCTATGGGAGAGTAATTCTTACTAAATATTACCTCTAGCTCTTGTTGTAAATGTTCTTTGATTTGTTGGTAATTCTCATCTTGCTACATTTCCTCTTTAATCTTTTCTTTAACGTTGATTTCATAAATAGTAATGGTTGCTACATGAGCTACTTACAATCTTCCTCTAAGTGCATCTAGCACTTTTTGTTTCCTTTCCCTTGATATATTTTATTTCAAAATCAAACTCACCAATCAAGGCTATCCACCTTGGTTGTCTTGCATTCAGCTTGGGCTAGTCAAATAAATACCTCAACCCTCCATGATTTGACATGAATACAAATTTCCTTTCGAGGAAGTGATGCCTCCACAATTTTAATGCATGCATTATTGTTGCTAACTCTGAGCCATGAGTGACATAATTTTACTCATGCTCATTCAAATTCATTGAATCATAAGATACCACTTGTCTTTCTTGCATTAGGACTCCAACAAGACCTTCTTTGCAGACATTCGTGCACACGAACAAAATCCTTTTTTGGGTATACTATTCTCAATATTGGTGCATGTATGGGAAAATGTTTTAATTGATCAAATCTGGTTGCACATCTTGCTATCCATTGGGATTTAGTTTCATTTCTTTATAATGATGTGATTATATGTCTAATCCTGGATAAATTCCGAATTAACATCTAGTAATAGTTGACCAATCCCATGAAGTATTTATCTTCTTCCAAAATCTGAGTAAGCCACTCCATGATGCCTTTGATCTTCTTTGGATCCACTGCTACTCCTCTAGAGACAATGTGTTCCAAATTCTGAACTTATGAATGGAAGAAGTCACACTTGTTGAGCTTGGAATAAAGCTTGTGATATTTTAGCAGCTGCAGTACTGCTTCCAAATGCTCTTCACGTTTCTCCTTGGTTTTAGAATAAACCAAAATGTCATCTACAAAGACTAATACAAACTTTTCCAAATATGGAATGAGAACGTTATTTATTAAACACATTAATGTTTTTGGAGCATTGGTGAGTCCAATCAGTACCTCCACAAATTGATAATGTCCATCCCTTGTTCTAAAGGTGGTTTTGCGGATGTTTTCATCCTTAATTCGTACTTGATGGTACCTAGACCTCAAGTTTATCTTTGAAAATACTGTAGCTTCTCTCAATTGGTCAAATAAGTCATCAATTATTGGCAGAGGATGCCAATTCTTTATTATGGATTTGTTTAACTACTTGTGTCACGCGGAATGATTCGATCTTGCGGACAAGATAGACCTTCCTAGAATCTAATGAAGACCTAATGACAAACAAACCAACCAGACACTATCTTTCTCTAAATGCGCTTTATAAATAATGGCAAACAAATGTGTTTAAGGCCTACCTCATGTCCAACGCAAGTTTGGAGATGCCTTCGCTCCTTTGATCCAAGTAAGTTCCTTTGTCACAAACCTGCAAGCACAAACAAGGCAAACGATTAAATAGCACCTGAATAACCAATATTATAAAACATATTTAACATGAAAGTCAAGGAGTCCATGAAACAAATAACATGAGATACTTGTTGAGAAAAAATGAGCTTGATTGTATTAATTCAAAAGGAGAAGAACCTTACAACCTTTGCCTTGACGCTGTACAAGCTCCTCCCAGGGTCCAACAAGAAGTCTCCTCTACTTTAACAAGCTTCACACACTCCCAAATGAAGCCAAAAAGGTATGTGATCTCTCCTCTTAAGCTCAAATAGGAAATGTTCATTTCACTAGCATTTACCCTCAAAAGTTCAGCTTCTAACCTCCCCAGCCACTGACCCAATTGGAGATCAATTACCTGGTCCTCCTTCAAAGGGATAGGATCCTCCTTCAAAGGGATATCTCCTCCTAAGAAGGGATTAGTTCCTCCTCTTATGGGATGCATGAACCACTTAGAGCGAACAATCCACGACAGAAATCCTTCTAGAAAACTCTAGAATTAACCCAAAGTGAGTTTTTTAAGATAAAAAAAGTGCCTTTTGACTTTCACAGGGGTACGGACCCTTCCCTTTACATACAAAGCGTATAAGTACGCAGATATCCTGAACAAAAGGTGCGGGCCCGCAGGCAAAAGTGAGAGAAAGTGCGGAACCAGAGTTACATTGCTTTTTGATGTCTTTCTCTCATTTCTAAAGCTTGTTTTGAAGATCTGAGGTTTGAGACTTGCTTAGGAAGCTGGCATAGGTGGTGATAGACCCATAGCGGCTGCAAATAATCAAGGTGATGATATTTTTGTGTAAAAATCTCCCTAAATCCTTCACTAGTTGATGAATTGACTGCCCAAAATCAACCATCGGGCAAACCCACTCTCTCTGAAAGTGAATCCTATGAGTCTATACCTAACCCAAATCAACAGGTCAAGGTAAAAGTTGATCCGATTTCACCTTCAGTAAATCGTACCTTTCGCGAAGAGAGTGAATATGATACCACTTAGGTTCTTTTTGTTTCTTCAGATTCAAATGAGCTTGGGGGAATTCCTCATGTTCCATCAAGATAAGAGGAAAATCCTCCTTCTCTCATAACTCAAGGGGTTAATTCTCCTGTTTCTACGATACCCCCTCCAAGTAGTCTGGTCACTTCCTTTGATTGGAATCGATTGGCAGGATTCTGTCTTCCTTCTTATGTGCCTTTCTAGATCATGGGACAATTTTGTAATATGATTGTACCTAACACTATTATAGATGAAGGTGCATCTGTGAGTATCCTTTCCTTAGCTGCTTGGCAAGCGCTCGGTTCACTGCCACTTGTGGCTATTACCCAGAATATGTTGGCTTTTAACAAAGGAACCAGTCAACCATTAGGGATCCTTCCTTATTTTCCTATTACTTTTGGAGGAAAAATCATTTATCTGAACATGATGGTAGTCCCAGGGCCTTTAGATTATAATTTACTTCTTGGGCGCGACTATGTTTATGACATGGGAGCTATTGTTTCAACACTCTTTCAATTGATTTGTTTCCCACATGAAGGCATAATTGTCACCGTTGACTAGCTTTCATTTCCTAGTACAAATATGGCTCCTAGTCAACCATCTTCCCTAATTGGTCCTTTTGTACCAATGGTATCATCCCTGCCACGGGTTAATTATGTGGAAACTCGTCCCATGCCTACATCAACAGATGATAAATTCTGTGATGTTTTACATCATGTGCTGGGGGCATTGGAACCATATCGCTCCTTCATGACCTCTTATGAGTTGTGAAATAGCTCCCATGAGGATAGTTCTTTTACTACATCAACCTCATTAAAAAATGAAACAAGCACACAAGGATAGTTCGTTTTTTTGTGTAAACCTCGTTAAAAAATGAAATCAAGGAGCATGAGGATAGTTCTTTGACTGTGTTATCCTCATTAAAAAATGAAACAACTCCTATGAGGACAGTTCGTGGTCTTTTGTCAACCTCGTTAAAAAAATGAAACAAAGGGTCTGAGCAGAGTTCCTTGTCTTGTGTCAAGCTCGTTAAAAAATGAAACAAGGAGTATGAAGATATTTATTTTACTATTTCAACCTCATTAAAAAATGAAATAGGTCCATGAGGAGAGTTCCTAGTCTTGTGTCAACCTCTTTAAAAATTGAAACAAGGAATATGAGGATAGTTCCTGGTCTTGTGTCCACATCGTTAAAAAATGAAACAAGGAGTATGAGGATAGTTCTTTTACTATGTCAACCTCATTAAAAAATGAATCAAATCCTATGAGGACAGTTCCTGGTTATGTCAAGGGAATCACCCCATTCACCTTTTTCCCTATCTCAATGAAGCCAAAAAGGTGTTGGAAAACCATCTTGGTTCACCACAACGACTTCCATCTGGATACAAGAGACTCTCCCTTTCATCATGCTGGGGGCATGCAAACTAATCCAAGAATAGTTTTTCATTTCAAGCTTGTGTAAACATGAAACTGAATCCAAGCATAGTTCCATATGGTTCAAGCTTGTGTAAAAATGAACCCATCTCCATTTTAACCCTTGTGATTGCCATTATATCAGCATTTTTTGTCAGACGAGCCTTGGTTATTTTCATCCCATCACCACCATCCCTTTGGCTGATCATATGCTTTCACTTGGTTGTTTTACCCTTTTTTAGGAACAGTTGCAATGGGTGGTCTTATTAGCTAGCCTCTTCACATAAATCAACATGTTTTGAGAAGTTCAAACATCACTAGAACCAATTGCTATCCTAGACACCACTCATTCCTCAAAATGGATTACTCTTTAAGCTATTTTTAGACTCTCTAAACATGAAAATATTTCCAAGTGCTTGTCCTTTCCAGCTCGTTAACGGATTGGAAACGACATCTCTCTTGTATTATTTTACGCTTTTTCAGGCTTGAGAGATTAATTTATGAAAAATAACTTGTGGATTTTTATTTTTGTACCTTTTGGAACTCTCTAAACATGAAAATGGCCAAGTTATCTATTTTGTTAAACTCGTTAAAACATCAAATAACGACAAACTTGTCCATCTAGACAAGACCGAGTTGTACCTTCACTAGACTCGTTAAACATCAAATAGCGATGGATTCACCCAAAGGATGAAATTATACTGGTTAGTAATGACTGGGGAAAATGGAAAAGGGGAAAACCACTTTATAGTAGCAGGTCGCTCTTGAACATGACACTTTCACTCCATCACTTTGACTATTTGGATTGGGTTATTATCTTGATGGTTATCAAATCATTGGTCTATCATACCATCCATCACTTTTTTTTGGGTCAATGCTACTAATTCACTTTGGTGTTGCTGACATGTTCAAGAGAAGTCATTCAGTCCAAAATCCATCTTTTGCAATACCATAAACCTTCATTTTCATTACCGCCATTCTCGAACTTTATGTCGTCAGTCAAATTCCATCTCTAAAATCATTACACACATTTCGTGTCATTGATGTAGGATACATCAAAGCCCTCCTGCGACGAGTCACTTCCTTTTGACATCAACTCATTATCCAAGAAGTTGACTTAGAAACACCCATTCAATACCTTGAGGCTTGCATGCATCAATGGCAGGTTTCTCGCTTTCGACAATAGGCATGCATCAATGGTCTTCGACCAAAATACTTTGTATCGTGTTTGACACCATACAATTAGGCACAAAACATGAAATTTCGGGTCCTCATTGAAGGCCATCATTGAATTTATCACATCCACAAGGAGTAAACCAAATCTACGCTACAGATAAGTTAGTCATTCCAGGAGTTCTCGATATGAGATATCATACCCGATGTGAAATTGATTGGCTAGATCCATTAAGAGAGTGAAACACCTATGTAATCATAATCACACCAGACCATTATGGTAGCTTTAGATCAGAAATTATTTAGGCATGTTCCTGATTATGTTAATGGCAATGATAATTTATAACTCTATTTTTGCTATTATTTGTAATTCATACCTTGTGATCAATGGTATCCCATGCTCGTAAACAAATTTATAAAGGAAACCCCTAAGAAAATCTATCCCTATAAACCAATCCATACACTTAGCATTCAACTGGATAAAAACCACACAATCTCAGTCAACAAATCTTAAAAAGGAAAACTAAAAGAGAGAACTAATGTTGTCATCTAGCTCCTCATAGTGACTAGGTACTACAACTTGCATTTCATAGTGACTAGTTACATTATAGTGGTATCAAATATAGTGATTATGCGAGCTTGTTGATTAAGAGGATTGAATTTTTCCAAATTACACTACATATATCACCTACAAGAGATATAGAAGAAGGGGAGGTGATCGTTTCCCTACCAAAACATATTTAGAAGAAAGGGAAAACATGGGAGACATACATGAGCATCAAGGAACAAAACATTGCATATACTCAATGATCTCGATTTGGCATAACAAAACTTGGATATAATTGAGGAAGGTTTCCTACATGTACACCGTTTGCTCAGCAAAACTTTAGGTGTGGTGTGCATTCCCTCCAGTTTTAGATCGTCATTCAGGATTCTAATAATCACTTGCATGAGGAGACAAAATAGTCCACAACCTATTCGCAAGAAGTTGTTATTAGTATTTCCATCCATAACCTAGACAGTAATACAATAACCTAAATTAAAGGCTACAAACACCATAGTCAATAGAGGTAGTAGAAATTGGTTCTCTTGTTCACCATTATCTTCATCATCTCCTACACCAACTCTGTGATTGCCATCATCATCACCATCACTACCATTACCACCTTTTATTGGCCCACTTGTGCTCTCTCTAATCCTTTCCATAATGCCATTCAACATACTCTTGGCCTAGGGACTATACAGAGCTTGGTTTTAAACTTTAACTTCCTGCTTCTCTTTATAAAGAAATCCTTAGAAAGGGGAAATTGTCATCCCAAAAGAAAGCAATACAAGATGAATGTGCTAATAATTCCCCAAGGCCTAACCCTAGCCTTGCAACATCGACATTAGCACTCAATTTTTCATTAATCTCATCCCAATTGGATTGGTATAGAAAATGTTGCAGTACCATACTAGAGAAACTAGGGCTTGCAAAATTGGTATGAACATTTATGCACCACCAGTAAATGCTTCCACTACTATACTGAGCCATTGTTGTCACTACCTTATCCTCAAGTCGATTTAGACATTCTATCTCATGGGGTGATATTTAGATTGTGTAGAATTCGACCACACCAAACATGTATGTATTCCTATTTTATTGCCATATATATGTACATCTTCTAATGCATGTCTAGAAATTGTTGGGTTGTGTTATATTATTTCCATGACTATCCCACATAGTTGACCGGGCGATTAGAGGGAGGGTCGCAGGGGGTTTGAGGGGTGTAGGTAGCCCCCCTATATGGGGTTCGGGCAGCGCCCCAATTTTTTTTGTTTTTGGACCCTATATTAGGTTGGGCAGACCTACCTATGGTTTTGTGCATGATTTTCACACATGGTTTTGGGTGCGATGGTTTTCGGTCCATGGTTGTGGATGCGATGGTTTTCATTCGATCATATTGGATGCTTTGGCACGTATAAATTGTATTGTAACATTGAAATAATAATAATGAAAAATCAAGCTAGTAGTCCCGGTTTTGGGATCCAGGGGAAAATATCTGTGTATATGTGTTTTATATGTTATGCTCTCACATTGTTTATTTTCTATGTTTTAGAATTCGTATGCAGGTAATTTCTATACGGGATTAAAACATACATTAGGTATTAGAGTTGTTTTGGCTTCAAGGGGACGCGCTTGTTGCTGAGGGGTTTTGCTCGGGCCTGTGGTAGACCCTGTTCAGTGGCAGATCTGAGAGATCAATTCTAGTGATGAAAGAAGATGGTGAGCAGTGGAAAGATAGAGATCAAGAAATTTAATGGTCAGAGTTTTGAGTCATGGAAACTCAAGATGGACGATTTCTTGGCGAATAAAGATCAATGGATCGCGGTAGATCTAGGTGCTAAACTAACGGGAGTGTCTGATGAAGAATGGAAGAAGTTGTATCAGAAGACAAAGAGCACAATATGATTGTGTGTCTCGGATTCAGTATTTTTGACTGTATCAGGGGAAGCTATGGCGAAGGCTTTGTGGGTCAAGTTAGGGACTTTGTACCAATCTAAGTCTTTGGTGAATAAACTGTTCTTGTGAAAAACGTTGTATAACCTGAGGGTGAAAGATGGAGACTCAGTGACAGAGCATATGAACACATTTAATTATGTGGTAAGTAAGTTATTATCTTTTGATATTAAAATTTCAGATGAAGATAAGTGCATCAGTTTGTTGTGTTCTCTACCAGATTCGTGGGATAGTCTAGTTAGTGGAACAGGTAGCAATGCAACTACCTTACAGTTTGATGAAATAGTCTCATCCTTGCTGGCAGAGGAAATGAGATGGAAAAATGTGGAGAGCTGGCATGGTGATGCCTTATCTGTACGAGGAAGATCCTAGAATAGAAACAAGAAAAGCCATCGAGTGGGAGATCTAAATCTAGAGGGAGATCTAAATGTCTAGGAAAACCAGTAAAGGTGGTGTGCTGGAAATGCAAAAAGGAAGGGCACTACAAAAGGGATTGTAAATATAAAGCTATTGACAAAGGAAAGAGATCTGATGATGCTCCTTCTGCAGAGGGGAAAACCACATTGGATGAAGGTGGGGATGTGTAGTTGGCTTCTTCAAGTACACATGTAGATCATGAGGCATGTTTGATTGACTCAGGTGCATCCTTTCACTTCGCTCCCCATAGAGAGTGGTTTTGAGAGTATGAGAAATATGATGGTTGTGATGTCTTCTTGGGGGATGACAGGAAGGTTAGAAACGTTGGTCGCAAAAAAGTAAAGTTGAAGTTGCAAGGTGGAAGGGTTAGAACACTTCAGAGTGTTCTGCATATTCCTGCAATAGGCAGAAATTTGATTTATGTAAGCAAGCTGGATGATGCAGGTGTAAAAATAGTGTTCGAGAAGGATACCTGAAAGATGGTTTGGGGAGCACTGGTATTGATGCGGGGAGTTCGGATTGGAAATATGTACAAGAAGCAAGGTAGCACTGTTTTTGATGGGTGCAACAACTCTGTGGTTCCTGAAAGTGGAGCAGAAAATCTAATGGTCTTTGTAGAGACCATGCTATGGCATTAAAGGCTTGGAGATATTATAGAGAAGGGCCTTTGAATACTTCATGGTAAAGGTATGGTAGAAGGTGTGAGTAATAGCTCTCTGGATTTTGATTTCTATGAAAATTGTGTATATGGAAAGCAAAATCTAGTGAGTTTCCCCACTGGTGGTTAGAGGGTGAAACAAATATTAGAACTTATGCACAATGATGTGTTTGGACCTATGAAGGTTCCATGAATGGGTAATTCTATGTACTATGTATCATTTATCGATGACTTCTCAAGGAATACATGGATATATTTCCTTAAGAAGAAATCTAAAGTCTTTGATAGGTTTAAAGAATTTAAGGCTCTGGTGGAAAACCAGACTGAGAAGAAGATAAAGGTGTTGAGGATAGATAATGGTGGAGAGTTTTGCAGTGAAGAATTTGAATAATTCTGCAAGAAGTGTGGTATAGCATGGCAGAAGACTACTCCATACACACCTGAGTAAAATGGAGTTGTAGATAGAATGAACAAGACATTGATGGAAAGGGCAAGAAGCATGCTCAGTGGTGCTGGGTTAGGACAAGAATTCTAGGTAGAGGCAGTGGAGACAAACCTGGTTAATAGATCACCTTCATCGGCATTGGAGGATAAGACTCCATAAGAGGTATGGACTAGTAAGAAACCCTCTCTTTCACATATGAAGGTATTTGGATGTGATGCATATGTACATGTTCCAAAGGAGAAAATAACTAAGTTGGATAGTAAATCTAAAAGGTGCATCTTTATTGGGTATAAGGATGGTTTAAAGGGTTATAAGCTTTGCAACCTAGTAACAAGGAAGGTTGTGTACAACCGATATTTGGTGTTCAGAGAGGTGAAATATGTTATTAAACATGAAGTCCAACCAAAGGAACCTGAGAAGATAGAGTTTGAGCTTAAGGAGGAAGAATCAGACTCTACAGTAGAGGAGGAATTAGAAGATGAAGAGCCACAAACTCTGGGTATGAGAAGATTAGTTCGAGAAAGAAGGTAGACATAAAGGTATAGTCCATCTGATTTTTGTTCAAATTTTTCTTTATCTATTACTAATGATGATCCCATAAATGTGAAGAAAGTAGTAGATTCATAGGATGGAAAACTATGGAAAGAGGCCACGATTGATGAAATGGAATCTTTGCACAAAAATGAGGCTTGGGATCTGGTGGAGTTGTCATCTGGAAGGAAATCCATTGGCAACAAATGGGTGTTCAATAAGAAAACAAATGCAAAAGGAAAGGTGGAGAAATACAAATATTGGTTGGTAGCACAAGGTTATTCCGAGGTGCTAGGAATTGATTTTGGTGATATTTTTTCTCCTGTTATCAAGGTAGATTCTATTAGATTACTTTTATTTGTTGTTGCTACTTTTGATTTTGAGGTAGAATAGATGGATGTGAAGACAACATTTCTTCATGGGGATATGGAAGAGGAGATCTACAGGAAGAAACCTGAAGGCTTTGCGGTGAAGGGTAAGAAAGAACTGGTATGCAAGTTAAAGAAGTCTCTGTATGGGTTAAAACAATCACCAAGGATGTGGTATCATAAATTTGATACATTTATACTGGAACTTGGCTTCACCAGAAGCAAAGTAGATCACTATGTGTATTTTAAATTAATTTGTGACCATGTTATTTATTTGGTCTTGTATGTGGATGATATGTTGCTAGTTGGAAATGATAAAGAAATTATCCAGGATTTAAAGACCCAATTGTTCTCCAAATTCGACATGAAAGATCTCGGTGCTGCAAACCATATTTTGGGCATGGAAATTAAAAGAGATCGGGAAAAGAGGAAGCTCTAGTTAAACCAGAGGAAGTGTGTCGAGACAATATTGCAGAGATTTAATATACATGATAGTAAACCAGTGAAGGTTCCTATTCTTGTAGGTGTAAAGTTATCTGCTGAACAATGTCCCAAGACACAAGAAGAGGAAGAGGACATGTCCCATGTTCGATATGCAAGTGCAGTCGGTAGCCTGATGTATGCAATGGCCTGTACTAGACCAGACATTACACATGCAGTGTGAGTATTGAGTAGGTTTACATCAAAACCAGGAAAGGAGCATTTGACAACAGTGGAGTGGATTTTCAGGTATTTGCGTGGCACTAGTGATTATGGTTTGTGCTACCAAGGAAGACCAAGATTGGATAGAGTGTTGGATATTTGTGCCTTTGTTGATGCAGACTGGGCTGGAGATCTGGATCATAAAATACTTACAAGTGGGTATGTGTTTAACCTATTTGGAGGTGCAGTCAGTTGGATGAGTAAGAAACAATATGTAGTGGCACTATCAACTACAGAGGTAGAATACAAGGCAACCACTCATGCAAGTAAGGAAGCAGTTTGGTTGCACAGATTGTGTTCAAGTATGGGGTTAGTACAGTGAGCTACAAGGATAGATTGTGATAGCCAAAGTACAATTTTCTTGGAAAAGAACCCTTCATATCATTCAAAGACAAATGACATTGATGTTCAGTATCACTTTGTGAGGGATATGATAGAAGAAAAAAAGGTGTTGCTAGTAAAGGTGGACACTTTGAATAACACTGCAGATGCATTGATAAAATTTGTGAGCTCTGAGAAGTTCTCTTGGTGTATAGAAACAATGGGCATTGCAGGGCTGGATGAATAACTAAGCTCTCTTGTGCCCCCCATGGAAAGAAAACAACAAGTGGGAGAATGTTGGGTTGTGTTATATTCTTTCCATGACTAGCCCATGTAGTTAATCGAGGGTTTAGAGGGTGGTCACAGGGGCTTTGAGGGGTGTAGGTAGCCCCCCTCTAGGGGGTTCAAGGCAACACCCTAGAAAATTTTGTTTCTGGACCCTATATTAGGTTGGGAAAACCTACCTATGGCTTTGTGCATGATTTTCACACATGGTTTTGGGTGCGATGGTTTTCGGTCCATGGTTTTGGACGCGATGGTTTTCAGTCCATGGTATTGGATGCTTCGGCATGTATAAATATGTATTGTAACATTGAAAGGAATAATAATGAAAAATTAAGCTAGTAGTCCAGGTTTTGGGATCCAGGGGAAAATCTCTATGTATATTTGTTTTATGTGATATGCTCTCGCATTGTTTATTTTCTATGTTTCAGAATTTGTATGCAGGTAATTTATGTACGGGGTTAAAACCTACAGAATTATGTGACAACTCTTCAAATATAGAGTAATATTATTGCAATTCCCCATTTCCTTTGCCTTTAGTTTTTGATATTTGTGGTTCTCAAAGCAAACAAGAGTAGAGGAGACTACATAAAACCATGTCCTTGGGATTGAAAATTGTCATGAATTAATATTTACTGTTCCACACAATTGATGCTACGACTCCCTTCAACTTGACTATGGAGAATGATCATTCTCACCTCCTTACACATGTTCCAAAATAAGATAAAACAAAAATTCAAAATCATTTGTGTATAATAATGGTGTTAGATCCAATGTATGTTTATGTAATGCACACTTGAATTTTCATATCTGAAGATAAACTAGTTCCAGGGAAAATACACAGATTTGTTTGATGTAAAATAATTCCACCAAGACACACTCCACTTCCAAATCTCACTTCTCGGATACCATGTTAAAAAACCTTTTCTGATCTACAGATAATTACTTGTGATATTATTTACCATTAGTTTAGCTTATTCAATTTTCATCAAGTAATTATGCATTAGAAATTTAACCAATACTATTATAGCTATAGTCTAAGAGATTTTACTTGAAACATAGGAACAAGTATATGGGAACAAAGCAAATTTGGCTGCAGTTGTTGCAACTAGACCTTGCACAGCTGTGATAACACAGGTACAAATCCTTTTCTTCCTTCTTTGTCCTAGTGATTTGGAATTTCTAGCCAAATTTTGGTGTTTTGACTTGTACATTTCTTTCTCAAATTTATACATAAACCCTATGTTATGTGGTGGTTAATTTTATTTTGGAAAGCCACTGGACACAACCTCTGCTCAGATGTAAAATATCACATTTGGGAAATCAAAGGGACTTGGAAAACTCTTACTGAGGTTTCTTGGAAAGAGGCATTCGATGGACATGGTGTGTCTTTACTCTTGATATCAAATCTTGCTATATAGGTACTATTAACACCACACCACACTGTCTATTTAGTTTATGAGTTAAAACTTTCCATTCTGCATTTGTATATCCTTTATCCGTTCTATTTTACATGTTTATCTCTGATTGATATGTCCTTTGTCTGCTAATGGTTTGTTTTATTTCTTACTTGGTATGGAAAAATTCATAATTGAAACTAAACTGTGAAAAATATATAAATCCAGAAAAAACCCTTTAACTACATTTCGTCATGATCAAAGCCTATGGCTTTGCTAAAATAGGCCTGCAAATTTAACAATAGAAAAACTAGAGACTCATTGTAGGTTGAACAGGGATTTAAGAATTATATATCATCAAATCAACACCTATGACTAAATGTAGATGCAACTTAACAAAATACTAACATTTTGTTGTACATTAAGTCAATTTCCTTTCAATCTTGGAGTTTGAAACAATTTATTTTCCCATTGAGATGAATTTTCTTAAAACCATGCAGTAAATTTTGTCTTATCTATGGCAAATATTTATACTTTTTTTTTACTTAAATCTATGTCTTCCCACGCTAGTCACTCTTTTAAAGATTCAATTTATCACTGTGGTAAATTTTTTTTGATCGGTTGATTCATATCCTTTGTTAGATTTTCTACCTTGTTTATCTCTTACAGTCTTCTCCATAGTACCAAGGTGCACTTAATTTGTAGGTACAATAGTAGTAAGGGTGTACTTTTTGCAGGTCCATACAACAATAATAATGGTAGCAGTTTGTCATGGTTCCTGTGCACATTATAGTATGAGGGAGGAGTGGTAATGTAAGAGAGTAGACTGTATATTTCAAGTTTTTCTACCCTCAATTAATTTCAGTTTGCATGTTGTTTAAGATTAAGCAATTCCATTTTTTCTTCAGTTTAGTTTAATTTGTAGTTCAGATTTAGTTTAGTTCAATTCTACATGCATGATATAATATTTGGAGGGCACAAAACCCTAGATAATCATAGTGATTTTTCATGATAAGGTTTCTGTCTAGGTAGGGGGAACAATTCTCAAGGAAGGGGATCCATGCTTCTGTTTGTCTTCCAGTTGAGATGCACTTATCTAGCACACTTATGCATGCAGCAAGGGTACTCTAGATGATTAAAATTAGGACAGTGCTTGACTGAGTCACCTTGAGTGCTTCATGCATTTCACCAAATATTTTGTATGTTTTCTCATCTTCTTATTTTATAAAGGAGATGTAGTGAACACTTCCGTGTTGGTTAGCAAGATTTTGGTTTTGAGGTATTGCATTTATTTTATTTTCTTTGCATTCAATATAATATAGATGTCATTGAGATTTCAGATCTGTGTACATGCTCTTATTATTTTTTGCAGTGTGTTTTTGTAGATTCTAGTATACCCATCAAGGGCTTTAAATTACCTAGGATCTTAGGAATATTATTTTAGTGCAAAATTTAATTACTATTGTCTTCATTACATGGTATCGGAGCACTTTCACTGAAACTAATAGGAATTTGTGCATGGATAGGATTGCAACTTGTTAGAGGGAGTTGTTGAAGGGTTTCAAGGGTGGGATGCTCGATTTTCAGCAAGTGAAGTAGATTTCAACTGGTTAAAGGTTGTGGCCCATGGGGTGTGATGTCCCAATTGATCTAGGGATTGGAGTGTTATTTTGCATGTTTGTGAAAGGTGGCCTGCACCTATATGAGTTTGAAGGTTTGATTCTTAGTTATCGATATGTTTTCATTTTTGTTTAAAGAGTTGAAATCACAAGTAGTTATGGTCTTTAGGATTCTCACATGTTGGAGGGAACTTCCAACTCTATTATAGTTAAGGATGTAGAATCTCTTAGAAGAGGTTGAATTGTGGTACCTCGTGGAGAAGGAGATTTTACTTTCAATAGATACCAAGGAGTTGGCTGAGCATGATTAGAATTTGGTCAAACTAGAATGAATACTTTTAGATTTCGTGAAGAATCATCTAACCCCTTTCATTGTATAGAAAAAGATTGATAGGGAAATGCATATTACCTTGATTACATTGTATTAGAGTGAGAACATGTCTAGGAGAATGTTCTTAATGAAGAAATCATCCATTACTTGCATGAGAAACACTACTACAATAGTTATCTATCTGATAAATATCAAGATTTGAGAGATCAACAAGCTACACTTGATGAAAAGGTAGAAAATAATGGACTAATTTGGATTAGTTTGAATGGATTTGGTTCATCATGGCTTTTGTGAGAGGCTACCCTCAATCGAAAGTTTATGGGATGTATTTATCGAGGAGGAAATGAGATTGGAGATGGTTTCAGCCAGTGATGAGGATGTACTAGAGCTATCCCTCATTGGGAGGGTGAGGAAAGGAGGAAATAAAATAGGATTTGTGAAGGCTTAGAAGAAGAAGGAAGATTCAAGCTCTTCTAACCAGCAGAAGAATAATTTGAGCCATATCAAGTGCATGAATCATGGCCAATATGCTTCTCAGTATCTTGAGAATTAGGGGAAGGGTAAGCAACAATAAAATTAAAATAGTTTACAAGAATTGTAGAAGCTTCAAGTATGGATGGCCACTATGCTTCTCACTTTTCTAAGAAGAAAGGGAAGGGTAAACAACAACATCAATAAAAATAGTTTCTAGGAATTCCATAAGCTTCAAGTTCATACAAGTTCATTGACAGGTGTGATAAAACCTTTTCCATGGTGTCATGCTTTTCCACCAACACTGTTTCAAGTGTTTGTGGTATGTTGAGAAGTGTAGCCTCAAGACATGACAGTAAACAAAATAGATTTTTTCAATTGTCTAGATGAGTATACCTCGCCACTTCTAGTCAATGCTATCTACCTTTAGGAAAAAGTAAGCAGAGCACTCCACATGAGGTACATGATGCTATATGCCTTTAGAAAAACGTAAATAGAGCACTACACTCTAGAGCCAGGTATATTTAAGTTTTACAACACTTGCACACACAATTAACCTGCATGATTTGGACATTACCTCTTAAATTATCCTTAATAACATGCAAGATATTTCTTATAAGAATATATTTGGATATGAGTGGAATTCATCTTACATATACATTTAGTGAAGGCAACAATATTACTAGGAGTCATCAAGGCCAACTATATGTTTGAAGATATATTTGTTGGCCTTGATGACTCCTAGTAATATTGATTTTTTATTAGAGTTTCTAAAATACATAAGAATTATGCATGGTGTATTGGCATTTGAAAAATACATAGGATGTCACAAGTAATCCTAATAATCAACTTCCATAATGACTAGGAGGCCTTAAAACTCCACTAGTGGTTTTTGCACTAAATGTGGGTATCATTTATTAATAAAAGTGGGATCTTAGGGAGAATTGTGTGGAAGTTGTCTATAAATAGCTACTAAATTTATAATTAAAACTTTGGCACAAGTGCACTATAACAAAACTAAACAAATTTATCTTTATGCTTTCAGGGTAGCCTAGGACACCCCTACAGATTGGTAATTATTGATTGTACATTCTAGTCTCATTGGCATATTTTTTTCTCATTTTTTTGACGTCAATAAAATTACATTTCTCTGCTTACTATAAAAAAAACGTTAAAAAACTGTAGTTTGATATGAATTCTCTAAAGGAAGGTCTCCTTGTTGTTTAAACTATTATGATTTTCTCTTAAATAAGATAAATGACCACCAATTAATTCCTTCTCCAGACCTTAGTTCTCCTACAACTGTAGTCCTTCCTTTGAGAGAGTATATGTTTTCCTATTAAGTTCTCTGAACACATGAGAGGTTCTGATCATCTGGAATCGCCTAGAGAGTTATTTCATCTAAGTAGCTAAGGGAAATAAGGAAGTATACTGAATCTAACATTTTGCATTCATCCAATTAACATCCAGTGCTGAGTGCCCAAAGACCTATAGATGAACATTATCCTTGTCAAAGGAAGATGTTAATAAGGAAAATAGAGCCTTCAACTTCGCCAAGTTATTTTTATCTTTGTCCATGTTTTCCTTAGTTTGGAAATAGTGAGTGTCATAGCAAGAAAGCACAAATACATGACTAAAAATATGATGAGAGTCTTGGCAAGCAATTCTACATGTAATAAATTTTTTTTTTGTGTTTCAGCTGTATTGCTTTTAAGTTATCAAACTATAGTGTTATCAAAGGACAATAGATACATGTGTTGATGATAATTATCAAAATTGTAAGATATTCAACAATAAAAGTTTAAAACCATTTTTGTGTGCATTGTGTTCATTTAGTCTCATTTGTGTTATTGTTTTCCATCATATAGAGTCATATTTCTCTTGTTGCTATAGTTTACCTCTGTCAGAATCTTGACAAAGATGAATTATTTAAACTTTCATGCTCACATATATCTAAAGTTAATAGCCAATCAACTTGTGAGTTGTAGAATGGTATAATGAATTAGTTCTCTCTCAAGGAGGCCACATAGTTATGTTAATGACAAGGTTATCATGCTTCAGTCAATGAGCAAGTTCAATATGCCTCAACGTTCAGATATGAGCCTTCCAAATAATAATAACAAATTCTGCATAGTTACTGAAGCTTTCACCAATAGGAATATGCTATAATTTCACTGCAACAATGACCTTCAATGAGGTCAAGAGATTGTGTAAAATGACCATCGAGTGCCAAGTGTTGACTAATCGAACCTTCCTGTGCTCAAATTATCGATAAACTTGTTTTAGGTATACCTCCAACATAACCATAATATGTGTCTTGAGATCAATATGATCCTTCTTTAAATTTTCTCTTACGTAATCCCTCAGACTTATTCCTGCAGTAAGTTAGATGATTTGACCCTTCAAGCAAGGCATCATAGTGACTTGACCCTATCGCAAAAAATTTATATCTTCAAAATGAAATATCCTTCCAAAACCAGAGGCACTGATAGAGAGAATAGGTGTTGAACAGTTGATACTAATCAATGATCATGGTGATCATAATCAGAATTTGATGGAGGAATTTTAGATTTCAGGACCCTTCTTAAATATGTTTTGGTCTAGGATTTGGTACTCTTGATTGATGTCCAGGACTGTAACTTCTTAAGAAAGAATCTCAGATTCAAAATTTATGATAGAATGAATGCAAGCCTATACTTTTTATTTAAAGTATTAGATATATCTTAGATAGATATCTCCTGCACTTGATGAGTCCTCTAGAGATGAGAATCGTATTTTAAACAGAGATCTATAGAGGACTGACCTTACCTCCAGGGATCATAGAAAATATCTTTCCATAAGCTTGCGATGATGATACAATATTAATCTTGATGAGTAGGATTGTTATAAAGTACAAGAATATACCTCTTAGATCCATTCAATTCTCTAATCTGGGTAGTTTGTTCATAGAGGAAAAATCATAGTATTGTACAAGACCAGTCTGGTTAGGACAACAACAGTCCACTTCTTTCTGAGTTGACTGATCCAGAATCCTCCTTTCTACTGTGACCTTCCTTATTTCACATGATTTTCCCTTTCATTGGCTTAAGGAGATGGTTTATGACCACATTAAGGTCACCGTTGATATTATCTTTGCGGTTCTGGATTAGGGATTCTAAAGCATGTTGATCCAACCCTTGAATTATGTAAAAAGTGCAACCTTTTTATTCTTACAAGGGATACATTATTTTTATCATTCCTAACCTATTTTTACGTTTCCATGTCATCCTAAATAAGCACCTGAATACTATCATATAAGGTCAACAACTTTTTGTTGTATTTCAACTTCCTGGGCAAGTGATTCAAGGCTTGCGGTCAAGTTGTGAGAATATCTTCTAGCTGCAGCCAAACTACAGGAAGAAGTCCAATATGAAACAATTCATAACCCATATATAAGATTTTCCTTAACCATAGTGAAGCACTACTTCCAAACGCAGACCTATTATGACAAACCCTTAACCAAAACAATCCCAACAATAACCAGAATTTATCCTCCTTAATCTTCATTGCCACAGAGATATATTTTTCTTTTGATTGATGTGTCCCAAATGAGAGAGAATGATCCTCTATATATACAATTTAGTGGAGTTGAGGGGACATGAATTTTTATCTTCTTAAGCCGACATATAGTTGAGGCCGACCTAAATAATTTACATGAGAGAAACATAAATTCAAAATTCCACTTCTGCTTATCCAAATTTGATGATCGTTAGATCAATTTTGGTCCTCTTGAAAAGATGAATTCAATGCCACAATTGTATTCCCCAAAGGAGCTGTTCAAAGTGGAATTTGTCCCTAGTTTCCATTTTTAACAAAAATAACCATCAATATTTTTTTTCTAGCATTTTGGGTTGAATTCAGAAAAGTATGCTAAAAAGTGTCATTTCAATGTCTAGAAATTAGGATATATAAATGTGAGATATATAATATACATATTGGGTTATCTCCTTTTCAAATCTAAGTTTTTCTAGGCTACATGTTAATTGTTTGAAATTTGAACTTTGAAGAAATTCCTGAATGGACTTCGTAAATACTCGAATGAATGGACTTCGTAAGGCAGTCGTACCATAAATTGTATTATTTCAAAGATTTGACTTCCATATTTTCACAAAATACAATGTCCTCAATAAATAATTATATGTATAGATACTTATGTTTAGGATTATATCTGCTGGAGCAGTTCCTTTGTGTTTTACTATAATGTTGATGTTGACAAGTTCTAGCTTACTTTTCCCATCAATTTCTCATAGAATATGCAAAAGGAAATGATTGTCAAAATGTGGAAAAAAAAACATTTTTCTTGATTTATTTTTTTATTATTCATGACAGAATAATCATGTTGTAGGAATGAGTTATCCTACAGCCCGTTTCAGTTTTTGGATTTTTTTTCCTCCTATTTTTTTTCAAGGATGTAGATTTCATTTTCATGTCGATGCTTTTTGCATGTATCTTATCTAGCCCCAAATGATGGTAATGGAGCAGATCTTGAGAAGTAGTCGTGGACATAGACTCTATCAGAGGTTAATGTTACAATACCACTTCCACTTGGTATCAAAGAAAGTTTAATGGTCTATGACATAAAGAAGAGTTATTTAATGACAAGGTTGAAAGGGCAACCTCAAGTCTTAGTTGAAATTAATTTATTTTCATTTCTTAGCTGTAAGTCATTTGTTTTATTTTGATCTTTATCACATCAATTATTTCGCTAATCCAATATACAAGGCCTGTATTTATCACCTGATGTTAGTTACATGACATGGTTGATATAACATTCAATTCTAGGCCACTTTTATTTTAAGTCGTTGATTTTATTGATTAAAAGGATGTTCATATTTTGATTGGTTTACTTGGAGCTTGACTTAATTTTTTTTTGTAAATTCCACATGGATATTATTTTTTCAGGGTGATCTCTTTGCACCAGTAAGGTTGGATGATTCCTAGAACATAGGTATACAACAAGTGCATCTTTGACCTTTGTTTTGTATCTGTTATTCTTTATATCATTGATGGATGGTTATTGGTTGATTTAAAACAAAGGATGGGAAGGTCCTACCAATTCTCTTGACAAAACAAAATCAAATGGAGTGGTAGAATTGTGTTTTAAAGGGTGAGCTAGAAATCAACACTTGAAAGGTAGAACTTGAGAATAACAATCTCTTTGATCTAGGTCTAGAGACACAAGAGACCATGGAAAAAAAATGATAGTATTGACGAGTCTTCCCTGCAAATAAGCTCTAACTATTAGACCACTGCCCAAATTTCAGTTATTTGCAATGGCAATAGTGACTCTAGCTTTATTTGTATGAAAGCAACTTTGGCCATTGTCTTATTTGTTTCCTATGAATGATGTTGATTTTCCAACTCCAACTAGTTTTTCGTTAAACTAATTAAAGCTTTGATGACAAACATATAGTTTTCAAAGCTCTTTTCTAAATCTTTTTTCTTGAGCAAATTTGTCTTTTTAATTTAGGTACTATAGATTGATACCGTGTGACATATGATATGACATAATTGCCTAGATAAATAGATAGAAGTGTTGTACAACATAGTCTTTGTTAAATCTAAAAAAACAAAATTTTCAAATACAAAGCTTATTAATTAAGAATATATTTTAGACTTCTTAGCTAAGTTATGATTATATTTTGGTAGGGGATTTTGTGTACGAACAATCTATTTGGTTTCTATCAGGTAACAATAGTTAATAAGGCATTAGTTCTTGAGCATCATACACACATCTTATTCTACTATCGACATGGATCTCCATGGTTTTCAGGCATGGAGACAAAAACCCAGATGTCAGTGGGATCTCCAAAGTCCGTGTTGGGTGACTTTAATGCTAGTGATGATTTTGATTCCTTCTGAGATAAAGAATGTCACAAGTCAAATTCAAATAAGCAAAAGCAGCTCAAGAATGAAGGTGAAGCTATTGCTTTCTGTCCAAGTCAATTTTTTTGTTTGTTGGTTGTTGTCATGTTTTGAGTGCAGACTTCTGAAATTCCAAATTGCATGTTAGTTTATGTAAAGGGGAAATATATATAT